>JAODAL010014847.1:0-85965 GCA_025379985.1 Phyllomedusa bahiana | reverse complement strand
TGTTGGAAATATTACCTAAAAATGTCATATTACACAATGAACAGCACTCAATTAACTTAATGCTCCAAGAGTAATTTCAAATTAACTTCATATTTACCTAATTTGCCAACATTTTCAGGATCCAGATGTAGAACTTAACCCTGTGGATATGCAGACAATTGTAATTGTTTTTCATTCTTAAAGGAGATAAGTTTTCTACTTTTTTAACAACACACCTGTTTAAGGAATTTTTTTTGCAGGATGAGTTCATATTTTTTAATGTTACTATTTAATTTAACTATGAAATGTATTAAACACAAAAATGTATATTTGTTAAAGGGGTTGTCTCACTACATTGATTCATCTTACCTCAGTCCTGTTTTCTTGGTTTCATTTTTTATTCAGGGGCGTGTTTACTGGCTTCTACTATTCTGCAGTAGAAGCCAGGTCTGTAGCTATAGCAACCAGTTCTGGTAGCCTATCAGGAGAGATCAAACAGGTCTGTAGCTATAGCGACCTGAGGAGCTGATGCAGCCCATGCAAGAGGGGATATCTAGGAATGGGTAGGACACTGTTAATGGACATATATTGCAAAGTGACTTGTTTTTGCTAGATCTTTAACATAAAAAGCAATCCTTGTGGTGAGATAACCTCCTTAAGTAAGTTTCATTCTTACAATGTTTTCTGTACACTAAAATATAACTTATTTATATTCTATTGTCAGTATGATTAATGCAACACTAAGGGAGACATGTATGATTGGGTTTTTCACCCTTTTCTGGCTACGATGTCTAATGCACCTAATGAATTTGTTAGGCGCGTTGTTTGTAAGACTCAACACTTTTTAATGCACCTAACAGGGAGGGAGGGAGGGAGCGTTCTGGGGGTGTTCTGGAGGCGTGTTGAACCACACTCGTATTATTAGACACATATATGAATGTGGTTCGGCAAAACTTGAACAGGCAAACCTATTTCAATGTGGTCTGCCTGAGCCTGAGTAGAGCTAGATTTGCTGTTAGGGAAAAAAAAAATGTTCAATATTTCTCAACTTATACCAGTACAATAACAAAAAGTAATTTCTGATAATTATCAAACTATATAAAATTAAATTATTTAAATTTAATAACAGATGTTATCATATAAAATTAATATAACAATATATAACATCCCAAAAATATCTCCTATAAAATGTATTTAAAATTTAAAGAATCTAAAACTAATGTTACATTAAATAACCTACTGATGTTGTTGTTCAGATTTTTTAATTTTAAATTTTTACTACATTAAATTTTAAATTTATTTTTGCTGCTCTCACCCTTTATTCTACATATGGCAAGAGCCAGCACAGCACAGGTCTTGCTGGGACCTGTGGTCCACCAAGCAAGATCAGTACCATAGTTGCTATTCACTGACATGCTATTCTAATAACTTTTCTTTTATTTCCAGCCCATCTATAGCCTTCATACATTTTTAGAGCATTACTTATGCGCCAAAGTTCCATAGTGCGCCAAACACACAGGCGAGGTGCAATGAATTTTAGACACCATTTATGAACGCCCAAAAAACAATTTCATACATTCAGGTGCATTTGACACTGAAAAATAGATGAGAAAATTAACTTTGATGCATCTAGTTCCATACATGTCTCCCTAAATTTATAAAGTTGCCTAGTTTAAAAAAAATAAAATAAAATAGAAAAAAATGCTTTGCCAAAACCCTGTTTGAGGGCTTTTTTGCAAAAAAAAAAAAAAAGCTTTAGTTTTGATTAGAACTTATTAAAACTTTTTATTCATATATTTTTATTTTTTTTTTCTGTGAAGTGCGGTGACCATTAAAGTGTCAGTTCATGCACTCGCTATTTTTAATTTAAAACATTGTGTGTACTAAATACGTTTTTTTATAGAGCAAACTATTATGGACATAGTGATACCAATGATTTAAAAATTATTACTGTTTGTTTTTAAAAAGTCTTTTTCTTACTCTATTTTACTTTCACTATTAGTCTGCCCATGTGACATGAACATGTGGCTTCTAGTACAATATTGTCAATTTACTTATCTTCTAATACACCCTTATTCTATTTCAGGCTCACAACTGCTATAACAAACTAATGACACAACCTCCTATTTTCTATCCATTTATGGTAACACCTGTTAAAAAGACTTTTAGGGAAACATCTATGAATTTACCTTCACCATTTTTTGCCATATATTGTTGATTCTAAAGATGTATGAACAGGCGTATGGCCAAACCTGGCACAATGTCCACCTGACGACACATTTTAATGCACCAAAATTTAATGCGAAACTGCCATACACAGTTTGAGTGTTGCGCACCGAAAAATGTTTGGCGCATAACACTTTCATTCATACTGTCGTATTATACACTCCTCTATATCCATTTAGAACTAGTGTGTCGGTGCCAAGTTACAAAAGTGGTGCATGCGAATTCATAGATGTAGCCATTAGTTTTTACAGCTAGTGCAGAATCTAACAATAGGAGGAGCCCTTCTGGACTTATTATTAACCCATATATCAGACACAATATAAAAAGTATAGGTTGGGGGTCACTTAGTTAATAGTGATCATGGCATAATACATTTTCATTTATCTTCTAATATTTAGTAAGACAGCTACCAAAACACTTCAGGAAGGCCAATTTTCATCAGCCAAGGGATAACCTTAAAAGCATAAAATTGTCTTACTCCAATATATAATATCTAGTGAAATTTTTCCAATTAACAAAGTGGTACTTGACAGCTGATAATGTAGGAACCTTGGGTAAACTCAAGATACGACATGTATGAAAGGGGTTGCACCAGTTTTGTGGTGTGCTTTGAGAGAAAAAACCTGTCATAGATATATGAACAGTAGTATACATTTCTATATTGCAGTTTATTTAAAAGTTGCATAGCATTTTATTATATAGTGACTAAGTTTTAGTCTATGAAACCTGAAAACCCACTTGAAGGAGCAGAAATGACCTTTTATTACTATGTAAACTTTCTATTGATTTGAAGGTTTCCACATCCATCACCCTCTCATTCCCATTACCTGGTTGCTTTGCTTTTAGTTCTTATAAAGTAATGCTGAATTTATTAAACAATAAATAGAAATGTAGTGAAGTTCCAGGACACGTTATCAATGGCAGTCACTTTACACACCTATGTATGCAGAACAGAGATTAAATTTGATGGTAGTTTCAGGTTAAACTCGGGTGACATTTCTGAATGGGGCTGCGGCACTTTTCTGGCGGGATTTGCACGAAAGAAACTGTTGTTGTCCCTGTCCAACATATTTTTAAAAGGTCTTTTGCCAAAAACTGGCACACATCTGACACAGTTTTGTATCCGCCAATTCTTAGAGGGTTTGTCGCGCCACATTCATAAGATTAGACACATTTATGAATGTCTCTAGACAAAATGTGGCACACAAATATAACACTAATCCATGCCAATTTCAAACTGGCGAGACAAATTCTGGCCTATGTTTTTGTCTCACGGCAAGACATTTATAATGTGTTGTGAAACACTTTCATACATATTGACGAATGCTACACTAACCTATTGTGAAGTACAACTGTCTATTCTGTGCCAGTTTTCATTCATGTCGCCCTAAGATTTTGATTTTGATTGAATGTTTAAAAATTATGGGCGACATGTAGGAAACTTTCCGCTAATACGCCAGTTCTAAATTGATATAGAGGAGTGTAGAATACAACATTATGTATGAAAGAGTGTTATGCGGCAAACATTTTGGCACATAGAGCATGACATGTATGAACGGGTCAATTTCACTTTTCTGGCATTAAATGCGCTAAAAGTGAGCATTTTGCCTTTTTTCTCTATGAATGGCACGTCATTTGGGCATGTTTGTTGTACTGTGCACCAGACCTGACACTTTGTAATCCACCAAACATTTATAATAACTATCAAAATATATAAAATTAAATTATATAAATTTCATAATGAATCAGCAACACCTGTGGTGTGCCGGCTATTACTGTATGTCAAATACACATGTTTAGCGCCTTACTAATGCACCAAAGTTCCACGGAGCGCCAAATACAGATGTGAGGTGCGTTGTACCTTATGCACCATTTATGAGCGCACACTCACCACTTTCACATATTCAGGCGCATTTTACACGGGAAAAAAGATGCAAAAAATTGTGTTGAGGTGCCAAGTTTCATACAGGTTGTCCATATTGTTTTCAAAATTTTAATTTCTCTGCTTATAAGGTAAAAAGCCATACCCCACAAAATGCTTAATAATCAACATTTATCATATACTGTAGCATGACTATGTTGGCATAATGTTTTCAAAACCCTTATTAGAATGTTAGAACACTTATTTACCAGCAATTTTTCAAGATTTGAAGAGACCATTTCACTTATGAAGTGCTTTTGACATACCGATTTTGGAAACCTTCGCAATCTAGGAAATCATGGAGGTTTAGTTAACATTTTGTCATCACAGGTGTTTTGTGGTTTTTTATCATTAGGTAATGAAAATGACATACCCATATCAGGGCTTATTTTTGCAGGACCCTTTTTTTTTTGTTTTAACAACACCTTTTTTTTTTTTTTTTTTTTTTTACAGTATAGCATAATTTATTATTTGTATCAATATAATTATGACAATACCAAATTTTTCATTTTTTCATGTTTTATCACTTTTGTACAAAAAAAAAATATTTTTCTGTTGCCACATTCTGAGAACGATGATTTTTTTCAATAGAGCTGTATAAGAGATTGTTTCTTTCAGGGTGAGTTGTAGTTTTTATCGGTACCATTTTGAGGTATACACTCACCGGCCACTTTATTAGGTACACCTGTCCAACTGCTCGTTAACACTTAATTTCTAATCAGCCAATCACATGGCGGCAACTCAGTGCATTTAGGCATGTAGACATGGTCAAGACAATCTCCTGCAGTTCAAACCGAGCATCAGTATGGGGAAGAAAGGTGATTTGAGTGCCTTTGAACGTGGCATGGTTGTTGGTGCCAGAAGGGCTGGTCTGAGTATTTCAGAAACTGCTGATCTCCTGGGATTTTCACGCACAACCATCTCTAGGGTTTACAGAGAATGGTCCGAAAAAGAAAAAACATCCAGTGAGTGGCAGTCCTGTGGGCGGAAATGCCTTGTTGATGCCAGAGGTCAAAGGAGAATGGGCAGACTGGTTCGAGCTGATAGAAAGGCAACAGTGACTCAAATAGCCACCCGTTACAACCAAGGTAGGCAGAAGAGCATCTCTGAACGCACAGTACGGCGAACTTTGAGGCAGATGGGCTACAGCAGCAGAAGACCACACCGGGTGCCACTCCTTTCAGCTAAGAACAGGAAACTGAGGCTCCAATTTGCCCAAGCTCATCGAAATTGGACAGTAGAAGATTGGAAAAAACGTTGCCTGGTCTGATGAGTCTCGATTTCTGCTGCGACATTCGGATGGTAGGGTCAGAATTTGGCGTCAACAACATGAAAGCATGGATCCATCCTGCCTTGTATCGACGATTCAGGCTGGTGGTGGTGGTGTCATGGTGTGGGGAATATTTTCTTGGCACTCTTTGGGCCCCTTGGTACCAATTGAGCATCGTTGCAACACCTTGTGGAATCTATGCCACGAAGAATTGAGGCAGTTCTGAAGGCAAAAGGGGGTCCAACCCGTTACTAGCATGGTGTACCTAATAAAGTGGCCGGTGAGTGTATATGACATTTTGAACATATTTTTGAGAGGCAAAAATGGCTGTTTTGTCTTTTTTTACTTATACTGTACTGTGTTAACTGTAATGTATAAGTAAAAGTTTAAGGAGATCTATAAGTCCAAAATGTTTTAAATAGCAGATATTTGTATAAAATAAAATAAAACTATTCCACTATTTAAGCCACTTCTGATGCAACATGAAAGCTCTCCGATCTTTATTCACAAGCAGTCAGCTCATAACCACTGCAGCCACTCAATGGCCTCAGCAATTGGGTGCTGTTCTGTTGGCATCACCAACTGGGAACAGTGATATCAGTGGAACCTCACATGTCCACTAATGCCTCTGATTAACTGCAGCAGCCATTTTGTTATTGGCATTATCATTCCTATCATTGCAAAAAGTATATCACGTGATGTCTGAGAACACTGATGGTCACTGGTCAAGTGCTACATTGTTCAAGTGCTGCCACTTGTAAACAAAGACCAGAGAGACCTCCGGAGCTTCAGTGCTAGATCATTGGTGGTTAAAAGAGGGGACTAAAGATTTAATTTTTTAGAAATTGCTGCTATCTTTAATTTTTTAGGGTGTGTTGAACAAACCTTTTTTACTTTATTTTGTCACTCAATTTGATTACAGTGATAGCAAATTCATAGAATTTTATGTTTTACAAAGATTGCATAATAAAATAACTAGAGATGGGCGAATTTCTCAAAAATTCGATTCGCCGACTTCGCCGAATTTTCCGACAAAATTTGTTTCGGTCCGAATTACTTCGGGACGAATCGCATTAAAAAACAGCTATTTCCAGGCTGCACAGAGCCTGTAGGGTGCTGTAGAACGTTGTGCCATGCTTAAATATGCAGAGGGAGCTTGGTTTGGTCTTCATACAATGTTGTGTTTTAGTATGACACGCATATGACTGCCGCTGCTCTTAGAATCGCTTCACTATAAAATTCCCTGGGCACTTAAGAGGGCAAAACTGACCAAAAAACTGAAGCGGGAATGTAGCCTGATAAAGTCATGGCAGCGCCAGCTGGAAAAAAAACAAGCTGAGGGCTACGATCCTACCATAGCGTCAAAGAACACAGTAGTAGGTTACCGGAGCCACCACAGATCGCAGCACAGTAAGGGGACGTCACAGCAGGAGTCACCCTGCGAGGCCACAGCATCCGGTGTCATCTACCGGCCATGTGTTGACCACACACTAGGTCATACACTTTCTCCCAGATGACATCTGACAACCCCAGCCAAGAGTCGGTGGGTTTGTCACACACAACCCCTAGTTGGCATGGCCCGGGAGCAGGTGAGGGGCTCTCACCTGTCCTCAACCCACCTCTGTCCCGTTCGCTTCCCACAGCCAGAGAACTACTATGTGCTGTGGCCTCTGCACCACTATACAGTGAGGACCAACTATTTGAGGACAGTGGGCAGCAAAAATGTGGGGAAAACATCCGCTGTTTCTTGCAGAAGCGGGCAAATAGTGATGAGGAGAGTTGCAATGGTAGGTTATGTTGCGAGCGGTCAGGCTTTGTACAGCGACACCATTGAGGAGGACGGCGGTGACAGGCAAACACTAATCGATGTAGCCGATCGCACATGGGAGCCGGGAGAAGCAGGCGAGGCTGGGACAAGTTATTCTGGTGCCCTAGTTAAACAAGGCATAAAGTGCCCCCCAAATGGAAAATTCAGTCCACTCCATGCCTCCTTGTGCCCCCTTTTCTCCCTGGGATGAAGTGGCGCCCTACGCGGTCGCCTACCCTCGACTACCCATTGTCCCGGCCCTGGAA
Organism: Phyllomedusa bahiana; assembly: GCA_025379985.1. Taxonomy (NCBI): domain Eukaryota; kingdom Metazoa; phylum Chordata; class Amphibia; order Anura; family Hylidae; genus Phyllomedusa; species Phyllomedusa bahiana. The sequence continues at coordinate 78,496 of JAODAL010014847.1, read as the reverse complement.
GCATTCCGTTATCTCTACATTAAGTTTTAGGAGACGGGAGGAGAAGAAGGCTTTGGACGACAGACAATCTGGGATCTTGGACAGTAGAGAGTTAATGTCTGGGCTGGAGATGTAAAGTTGGGTGTCATTACAATACTGGTGGTTTTGAAAGCCATGTGATGCTATCAGCTGACCCAGACCAACAGTGTACAAGGGTTCATCATTATCATAGGGAGAAGAGAGCAGCAGCTTGCGTGTCAGGCAGTGGCGCAGCCCGTAAGTCGGTAGTGTGGCCGGGAGTCAGCAGGGTGGCAGCAGTGCGAGGTTGGGAGCCAAACAGCCACGATTTAGACCACCCACTTTGCAGGTCCCAGAAAGTAGCGGCACAGGGGCTCACCGGGTCAGCGGCGGTAACAGTCAGTCAGTGCAGCGCTTTGGTGATAAAATCACCTACTCGGCGACGTGCCAGTTTTTTGACGAGACATCAGAGGAGGGTTGAACATACTACAGAAAGTAAAGCGTGACCGGGGACCTAACGTTGGCACCACGGCCCTGCATCAACATCATCCAGTGTCACCATACGTGTTTCAGATGTGATGGTCCATCCTCTCCCAACAGCTGTAGCACCCAGTGGCACGCCTCCCATTTCAGGCAGTCAAGGCTTCACCACCTCTGCCAAAGACAACTCCCTGTCTATTACATCATCTACCGGTCCAGATACTCCTGCTCCTCGGCACTCATGGTGCCAGCAGTCGTTCACCGAGACAATTGCCAAGAGACAGCAGTATGCGTCTAGCCATCCCTAAGTGCAGAAGCTGACTGTGCTCCTGTCCAAGTTGGTGGTACTGCAGTCCCTCCCTTTTCAAGTGGTGGACTCTGCACCATTCAAAGAACTGGCCAGGAAACTTGACATTCACTTCTGCCATTGTAACAACACGGGTAGTGGCTCCTCTGGACCACCGCAAGAGGTGGCAGCGGCCACGCCAGGGAGCGGGGTCTAAGTAGGTCCCGGTTTTCACCAGAGCCCGCCACAAGGCAGGATGGACTTTCTGCGGCGGGAGTCCTACCAGGTCGCTACCCCTGGCGCGACTAGCTTGAGGTGGCAGCCGAGGCGCAGCGAGGTACCAAATCGTAAGACGAAACTCGTAGTCAAAGGTCAGGCCAACAGGTCAGGGCAGGAGGCAGAGATTCGAGGTCAGGTAACGTAGCAGAAAGGTCGGGTACACGGGCAGACAGGAACTGATGAACAGGGGGAAATTGAACAGGAATAAATATATTAACAGGGGGAAATTATTGAACAGGGGGAAATTGATGAACAGGAATACATTTATTAACAGGGGGAAATTATTGAACAAGTAGAAAAGATAGATATACCAGCTCACCGATGTAGATGCCCGGACTTTGCAGGATTGCAATAGTAGAGTATAGAAGAAACGGATGTCCAGCGTCTAAAATCCGTTTTTTCTTTATTCAGGAATCAGAAGACAACAACATAGATCCAACATACAACAGACGCCAACGCGTTTCGGGCCTCAGGGCCCTTCCTCATGGCATAATGATTAGCTTACACATTCTACTTATATTAAAAACGGGGGACCAATCAAAAGTCAGAATAAAAAACATGTGATCACGACAGAGTTAAATGCATTAATTTTATAACAACATATACTTAGCTCAAAGGGTAAAGTAAAGTTTAACAAAAGAACATACCTTAGAAGTAATCAATAATGTAACATGAGGTCTGTTCTTTTGTTTAAGCCAAAGGGTTGATAAGTTTTAAGTACAAAAATCCAGTAAGCTTCACGAGTGCGAAGCTTCTGAACTCGATCCCCTCCCCTGCTGGGAGGTATAACCCTTTCCAAACCAGTCACAGTCAGAGTGCTTGTTTCACATTGGTGACACTGAACACAGTGTGCCGAAACTGCGGAGATCCGGTGAACGTCATTAGACCTCACATCAGATAAGTGTCTGCATATCCTGGTCTTCAGTGTACATGATGTGGAACCAACATACTTTTTACGACACTGTTCACATGACACCAGATAGACAATAAATGTTGAGTTACAGTTAATGAAAGTTTTGATACTGTAGCTATCACCAGTTACATATGAAGAAAAATTTGTAACAACTTTCATTACTGAACAACAAATACATCTGGTATGAGAGCATTTGAAAGAACCTTTAAATTTTAACCATGTTGGTTCTGGTGTGGGAGTAGGCAAAAGGGATGGTGACAAAATATTACCTAGAGTCAAGCTTTTTCTAGAGATACATTTCAAACCATTGCTCAAGATTTTAAAATACTCAGGTTCATTATACAAAATGGGTATATGTTTACGAATGATCTGAGAAATCTGTTTAAACTCCTGTGAGTAGGTAGTGGAAAAAACTAGTTGAGATTGTAAAGGATCGCACTTTTTGTCTTCCCTATTTACACTCTTATATTGCAACAAGGTATTACGTGGTATACCTGCTACCTTGTTTTCTGCTGCCTTCAGAATCCATGTGGGGTACTGGCGTTTTTTTAATCTTTCTTGTAAGGCAAGCACGTTTTTTTGATACGATGAGGTTTGTGAGTTATTTCTTTTTAAACGTATATATTTGCCCACCGGTATCGCTCGAATAGTGTGTAAAGGGTGATTAGAGCGTGCATGCAATATAGCATTACCTGCCGTATCTTTTCTATAAGATTCAGTATGGATAACCGAGGAGGCCGCATCGCCAATCAAAAACAAATCCAAAAATACGTAAATTTTAAACCAACAAAATTAGAATTCAAGTATTCCATAAACAGTGGTATGGTCGCCGCACCTCTCCTCCAAATAATCACCAGGTTATCAATGAAGCGACCATACCACTGGATACACTGAAAAAAAGGATTATTCTGATTGAAAATATAAAGATTCTCCCACCAAGCCATAAAAATTATGGCATAAGATGGTGAAAATTTGGCCCCCATTGCCGCTCCCGTGGTTTGGATAAAAAACTTTTGTTCAAACATGAAATAATTTACAATCTCAACTAGTTTTTTTGCACTACCTACTCACAGGAGTTTAAACAGATTTCTCAGATCATTCGTAAACATATACCCATTTTGTATAATGACCCTGAGTATTTTAAAATCTTGAGCAATGGTTTGAAATGTATCTCTAGAAAAAGCTTGACTCTAGGTAATATTTTGTCACCATCCCTTTTGCCTACTCCCACACCAGAACCAACATGGTTAAAATTTAAAGGTTCTTTCAAATGCTCTCATACCAGATGTATTTGTTGTTCAGTAATGAAAGTTGTTACAAATTTTTCTTCATATGTAACTGGTGATAGCTACAGTATCAAAACTTTCATTAACTGTAACTCAACATTTATTGTCTATCTGGTGTCAAGTGAACCGTGTCGTAAACAGTATGTTGGTTCCACATCATGCACACTGAAGACCAGGATACGCAGACACTTATCTGATGTGAGGTCTAATGACTTTCACCGGATCTCTGCAGTTTCGACACACTGTGTTCAGTGTCACCAGTGTGAAACAAGCACTCTGACTGTGACTGGTTTGGAAAGGGTTACACCTCCCAGCAGGGGAGGGGATCGAGTTCAGAAGTTTCGCACTCGTGAAGCTTACTGGATTTTTGTACTTAAAACTTATCAACCCTTTGGCTTAAACAAAAGAACAGACCTCATGTTACATTATTGATTACTTCTAAGGTATGTTCTTTTGTTAAACTTTACTTTACCCTTTGAGCTAAGTATATGCTGTTATAAAATTAATGCATTTAACTCTGTCTTGATCACATGTTTTTTATTCTGACTTTTGATTGGTCCCCGGTTTTTAATATAAGTAGAATGTGTAAGCTAGTCATTATGCCATGAGGAAGGGCCCTTGAGGCCCGAAAAGCGTTGGCGTCTGTTGTATGTTGGATCTATGTTGTTGTCTTCTGATTCCTGAATAAAGAAAAAACGGCTTTTAGACGCTGGACATCCGTTTCTTCTATAAATTATTGAACAGGGGGAAATTGATGAATGGGTAACAGGGGAGGGCCTCCCCTTTATCCACCATTAACAGGGGAGGGCCTACCCTTTTTCCAGGGTTGTGTCTGACATTCCCACCGACTCTTGGCTGGGGTTGTCAGATATCATCTGGGAGGAAGTGGATGACCTAGTCAACCAATCAAGAACCATTGGGTTGCTGAACAACACACGGCTGCTAGATGACAGCGGCAGTTCTGGCCTCACCGAGTGACCCCTGCTGCGACGTCCCCTTGCTGTGCTGTGACCTGTGCCTGCTCCAGGAATGTTTGTGCCACTGCCACTCACATGTGAAGAGCCTGCCACCTCTCTGTCTGACATACTGTTTGTTCTAAAATGTACAGACTCTGTTTAATGAAGATATCTGTATATGATAAATACACACCCTGTATTTGACTCCAAATGAACCCACTAACAAGCTTGGGTAACCCTTGGATATAAATTGCGCTCCACAAATGGCCAGGAAAAATTTACTTGTATGTGCCGTTTAAAAACACTGTGTATTTTACTGAATATAAAAGCACAAACAGGCTTAATTAACCTTCGGATATGAATTATGCTACAGGCAAAATTTCTTCTTTGGCGGTGAAAAACAACGTTTCTTTTACTGAATACAACTGCAGAAAAATACTTAGTTAACCCTTGGATGTAAATTGTGCAAAAGAAATGTGCTGCCAACAATTACCAGCTTTGTAGCGTGTTAAAACGGCGTGTATTTTACGGAACACAACAACAGAAAAACTTGTAATTAACCTTCGGATATGAATTATGCTACAGGCAAAATTTCTTCTTTGGCGTTGAAAAACACAGTTTCTTTTAGTGACCACAACAGCAGAACCATGCATAATTAACCCCTGGATCTAAATTGCGCAATAGAAATGAGCAACCAAAAATTAAGTGGTATTTGGATTGTAAAAACACTGTTTCTTTAACTGAATACAGCAGTAACAGGCTTAGATAACCCTTGGATATTCAATGTGCTGAAGAACTGAGCAGATAGCATTAAAACGTATATGCAGCTGAATTGGACGCACACTGGACTTCAATTGCAATACCCCACAAAATCAGAATTAGACCGCAAGAGAAGCAGTCTCTGAGACAAGCTGTGACACCCCCCAAAAAATCGCAGTATAAAAGTTAGTTCTTTAGTATGAGATATCATGAGCAGAAGCAGCTTCCCTACACAGCACAGTGAAAGCGGTGTGAGCTGCCAGCGTCGCGCCGGTCTCTGATTGGCTTCATCTATGCGCATCTCATGTAGGCTATGCCTTTCTTCCTCCCAGACTTCTTTGCCCCATGTATCACCATGTGCTCGCTGCCATTTTATCAATTAAAAACACACTTTGTTCCCGCGAATCACCTCAAACTTCGACTTCGTTCAGAATCTAAGTTTTCCTGAAATTCTAAATGAATTCCACTTCGTTAGAATCAATTCGCCCATCTCTAAAAATAACTGCAAAAAAATTGTGTTGTCATATTCTAAAAGCCTGACTTTTTTATTTTGACTGATTTGTACAAGGATTGTATTGACAGGATGGGCGAGAGTTTAGTAAATTATCATTCTTCATAAAAGATTCACTTAAATTAGAGTGCAGAGGACAGTATCTAAAAAGGAATTGAGAACCACTAAAAATTACCAGTATTATGTGCAGAAGGCAGTTGTATAATGTTGTACCGTGTTAGCCATAGAAAGTAGTAGAAGAGTGAAGAAATCAGGTGATACCTTTTAGATGATAACTGAGTATATTTGATGGTGAGCTTTGAGAGTACTAGCTCTCTTCTTCAGACATGGTGTTATTCAAGATACTGAAAATTTATAGACTTTTTATACACAAAAGACAGGTCTTAAAAGGATCTTAGAATCTTTAAAAATAACAAAATGCAATATAAGTAGAGCAGTTATTTATAACAGGTCAAGAGATAAATAATCTGGAAACTTGTGAGGCATGACAGGAGGGATCAGTAATTCTTGCTGCTATCTGTTAGCTATCAGGTGGTGAATTGTGGTTCTCACAGTTCACACATAGTGTGACATGACCATGGCATGAATATTAAGTCCATTGTACAGAGTTTGAAATTTTTGCATTAATTTAAAATCCCATTCCTTTCTTTCCCTCTGCGTCTTAAAATGTCCTTTTAAAACTACAACCTGCAAATCTTCAATAGAATGGTCCTCTGGAGGAATGTGCAATCACTGGGAGATCTGTTCTGCTGTTATTAATAGTGAATCTATGTGAATTCACGTGCTGACTGAGTCTCTGCCCTGTTTCTCCCACATAGAGGTCTGTGGTCAGACATTGCACACACATAATCAGATACACCACACTGGAAGATATGCAGGAAAATGTCCCCCTAATTCTGTGCACCTGGTGTGGATGTGCCTGCAGGTCTTGCACCTGTTTTGCAGGCAGGGTGAGGTGCCATTTTCAGTTAGGGCCTTCAGGGCACTCCGGACAATAATACGACACAGATTTGGTGGTTGCCAAAAGGAAAGGAGAGGGAAGACTGGGAATATATTTTTTTTTTGAGTCTGTTGTCCCTATGTAGCACAGGTTGGAGTTTCTTAGCAATCCTTCGTAGGATCTCCAGCTGTGGGTTGTAGGTGACAACTAGGAGCTCTCGGGCTTCATTCTGGGTCTCTTTGCATGTAAACAGACTGTCTCTGTTAATGACTGCCGCTTTGTTTATTTGGTTGTCCGTTACCTTTGGTTTGTATCCTAATCAGAGAAATTTGGTGCTCAGATCAAGGAGGTGCTTGTCGAGGTATGCTTTGTCGGAGCAAATATGATTGTATCATATAGTCTGGCTGTATATAATGGATTGTTTTATGTACTTGGGGTGGAAGCTGTCATTTCTGAGGTAGGCTATTCTGTCTGTGGGTTTTGATATATTGATGTGAGTAACCGGTGGTCTTTAATGTACAGTATATCCTGGTATCCAGAAAGTGGATTTCGCTCTCTTAATAGCGAAGTTTAAAATTGATGGTAGGGTGAAAGTTATTAAAGTCATTATGAAATTTAAGTAGGGCCTCCTCAACTGCAGTCCAGATGACAAGGATATCATCGATATAATGAAGGTCGTAGAATGCATACTGTGAGCAGGCAGAGAAGAAAATTCTTGTGGTCTAGCCTTTACAAAATGTGTTAATGTGTTGCCTCTTTAAATTTGTACAAAACCAAGAAAAGAAAAGTTTTTAAAATCCAGTGATACCCTCTGAAAACAGATCAATACATGAAACCTACAACAAGAAAAAAAGGAGTGCAAGAGGTAAATGTACACGGAGAATAAATATGAACAAAAATAATATTCAACAGAAACTTTATTAGTGTAGAAAAAATTAATGGCAATATAAATAAACACAGACAAATCATCAATTTCATTTCATATAGTGCTCTGGAAAAATGAGGGGGACGCTTTAATTGGTTGCTAGGGCAAAAGGTGAGTTTTAGATCTAGACAGTTCTCATACATGTGGCCCTATATCTGTTCAGTCCCATTACATTTTAAGTAGTATTTTAAAACCAATTAAAATGATAATTTTCTCAGAAAGGCAGCACTGTCCATTATGTTCAGCATGACCTCTCTTAAATCCTGTAACTAAAAGCTTGATTATTTTGGCAATTTGCCATACTATTAATTGATGGCCACCCATGCATTTTCAACGATTAGTGATACTATGCATAAATTTTGTAATTACCATTAATAAATTGTTCCCATAAATGTTAACAGGTTGCTAGATATAGGTCTGGGAAACTGTAAAAATCAATCAACGACATCCAAGGGTTTTTTCTTTTCGCACTTCTTTTTCTTATGCTAAATAGTCCCCCTGCCCGGACCAATAATTATTTAAGTATTTTCTTAAAAAGTGAAAATTTGAGACATTAATCATTCTATATCTATGTATTTCATCAAGGAAAAGCAAGTCCATCTGCTTGTAACTAAACATTAAAACTTTTTTTATTTCCCCTTTTTTTTATTTCCTGGCAGGTGAGAAATGACTTGACGGGTGAACTGGAAGACTCAGATATCCAAATTGCAGACACCGAGAGTTTCTCCAATGATCCATGCATCAGTGTAAAAAAACTAAAGGTACTGTATATGTACAGTAGAATAGTAGAATTAGTATACTTCATTTCATATTCTATTTTAGTTTTGTATTTTGTATTGTGAGTTTGTTTTCATTACACAGTATTCACATTCTGCAATGATGTGAAAGAGTTTTTGTCTCTCTCCTGTTTTTTTTTGTATTTTTACATATTTGTCATACTTTATTGTTAGGTCACAATCAGAGGTTTATTAAACCGTAGTTTCAATATCCTTTACAGGCTACCTTAAAGGGGTTGTCTCACTACATTGATTCATCTTACCTCAGTCCTGTTTTCTTGGTTTCATTTTGAATTTAGGGGTGTGTGTACTGTCTTCTACTAGGCTACAGTAGAAGCCAGGTCTGTAGCTATAGCAACCAGTGCTGGCAGCCTATCCGGAGAGACTGAACAGGTCTGTAACTATAGTGACCTGAGAAGCTGATTCAGCCCATACAAGAGGGGATATCTCGGAATAGGTAGGATACTGTTAATGGACATGTATTGCAAATTGACTTGTTTTTGTAAGATCTTTAACATAAAAAGCAATCCTTGTAGTGAGACAACCCCTTTAATGCAGTACAGCCACATTTTAGAGCCTTATATAAGACTGTAACATTGAGTTCCCCATGCTCCCACTGAAAAAAATTTGGATCCTTAAAGGGGTTGTCTCACTACATCGATTCATCATACGTCAGTACTGTCAGGAGAGATCCAACAGGTCTGTAGCTATAGCAATCTTAGGAGATGATGCAGCCCATACAAGAGGGGAAATCTAGGAACAGGTAGGACACTGTTATTGGACACATATTGCAAAGTGACTTGTCTTTGCAAGATCTTTAACATAAAAAGCAATCTCTATAGTGAGACAACCCCATTAAGAATGCTATGCTGATCTTAATAAAGTTCAGTAGACCTTTGAGGGGAAATGGTGTTACATCCTTCATATACGAGCCCTAAATACTACAGTATTATGGTAATCTGGAATAAATATCATAACTCATCTAGTCACTTCTTCTTGTGGCATAAGTGATACTGCTAATGGTAGTATGTTGCTAATAAGCAATAACCTAATATATTGTCCCTAGTGTCTCCAATCTGGTGATGTCCTGATTTGACATTATAAGTGACTTTATCCTCAGCATAATATTTTTCTGTTCTATAAATATTGATCACTGTTAAATTACAGTACAAAGATGACATGAAACATCCTTAAATAAGAATAATGATATTTTTCATAACAATATGGCTCCTGAATCCTCACACTAAGTTTTGAAACAGATATTGCATAATACATAGACAGAAAAAAATTGGTGTCTGGATTGATGTCTAGAGTTCACCTGCAACACTGAAAATGTAAGCACAGTAATATTTTATTAAAATCACTACATGACTTAACATCTGAAGCCATAAAAAGTATTAACTGTACATTTCAAAATAGAAAACAACAGCACATAGCCATGGATGGATTTACTTTGGTTTGCTTCAAGCTAAATTCATTGCAAAGAGAGCACAGCATGACTAGACCTAAAAATAGATTGCAAAATAGATCACCTAAGGACTGCATTGTTAGTAGCCATAGTGCACTCTTTCAAAATGTCAGGGAATTAAAAATAGAAGGGAACTTTAGCCCTGTCTCCATTAGGTATATATATGATATTTAGATATCTATAAACTTTAGACCGTTGGGTCCAGAATTAGTTACCCAGTGACACATTTTTCAGCCTATGTGCACCTTCAAAACGGATTTGAAACAAAGCAAATGTGACTGAAGTAAAGACACTCGGCTTTAATTAATAATAAAATATATAAAATTAATGGGATTTTTCAACATGCTGTTTCACGGAGCCAAAGCCAGCTTCAGGCTCACACTTCCTGTTTAGACTGTGGGCTGGACTATAGTAGTTATTGGCATATCAGCTCTGCTATTCTTAGCTGATCCTAAAATAAAGTGAGCGCTGGATGTTCATAAACAGCAGAGCACAAGACTACAGAGCTCTAAAGGGTTAAAGTTTGTCAGTAAATAATGTAAACAAGCTCTGGCCTGCAGATAAGAAACAGTAGTTACATTTCCATCCTGGCCACTGCTGCTTAAGCAGGAGCCGAGATAAGATCTGCTGTAGCTCTCAAGAAATGTAAAATCAGAGCAGCAATGTAATTGGTAATAGTTTTATCTTCGTTTGTCTACGTGTTTTAGTGAGAAAATCAATTTTACTGTTCATGAACTACAGACATTTTTTAGATAGTTCATCCATTTTCACAGCCTCAAAAGTATCGTGAAAGACTAACTTAACTAACGGATCATTAAAAACATTAAATTTCTTTACCTCTCCCCTGAATTAAAGTAATACACATCATGAATTCTTAAAAATTTTCTTTTACCATCCAGAGAGAAAATAACACTATACCGCCTACACATGGATAACAGAGCTACTTTTGTACAGCCTTTGTTACTTCATCAGATATATTACTGAAGCCTCCCCTTTTTTAATTCCCCCTCCCAGTCTTATTTCATATTTAGAATATCATTTTGAGCTTGATGGACAGACCTGGTGTTTTTACAGGTGGATTCTAGTTCCCTTGTAGAAGCTTACTACATTCAGCTACTCTGTTTCCTCGAAAATAAGACATCCTCCAAAAATAAGACCTAGTGCAATTTTTTTCAAGCTTATAAATATAAGGCCTCCCCTGAAAATAAGACCTAGTGGCAGTCATTGCTACAGCTCCCCCCACACCATACATCAGTGTTAGCAGATCATTTGGGTAGGTTTTACCTTGTTTGGAAAGCTACCTGGACAAGAGATGCTCATTTACGGAAAGTGCTATTGCTAGACATGAGAGATTGGGTCCAATGATTCTAAAAGAAATAGAGTCATATTCACCATGAAATTCAGGGTTTGGAGAGTTCTGATGATGATATTCCAGAAGATGATGACATGATGGTATTCATAAATGTTGCTTTTTGTTCATAAATACCGGGATCAGTAAATTGTACCTTAAATTGTTGTACATGGAAATAGAGTCACGAGAAATTCTTGATGGAAGTCAGAGTTGGCTGCTTATGCTGATGTTTGTGATGACACGACTACAGTATATTAATAAATTATGATTTTTTTTGTTCAACAATAAATGTGAATTCTTGTTTATGGGAAAATAAGACATCCCCTGAAAATAAGACCTAGTGCGTCTTTTGGAGCAAAAATTAATATGAGACTGTCTTATTTTCAGGAAAACAGGGTATCTCCACAGTTGTGCCTTTTTTCTCTATACAAATGTTAGACAATAGTTTCTTTTATAGGTCTTGTCTTTTTATTCCCCACCCCTCCCCTTCTTCAGCCTTTTTTATTAGTTTCCTCAGTATGTAACCTGGAGACATCTGGAGCCTCCTTCTACAGTGATTAATAGCTAACCTCAAGATATGGTCCTTCAGTGTGAAGGACTTCAACTAACTATGCAAATGTAATCAAATTCTATACTTTACAAGAAAAGGAAGCCTTAAAGTCTAAACAAACATTCGTCCACTAAATGCATTTTTTATGCAGCTATCAAAATTATTGCTTATCGGCAGCACTTTTCCCCATGTAAACAGGGGGTCTGCTGCTGATTAATATTTATGTCTGTGGGCACAGAGGTTTGAATGAATGATCACAAGAACGTGAAGAACTGCCTGAGAATGTGAAAAGGAACAATCACAAACCACTTCCTATAATGTCAATCAGTGCTCAATGGCAGATAATCTACCCAAGTAAAAGAGCCCTTATCCTTTCAAAAGAGACAGATTTTCATGAATATCAGTAAAGAAGTCTCTAGACTTTCAACCTACTGAAATCTAAGTCTTATGCTGGATTCCAAGTTGGATACTGAGGGAAGAAATATTTTCCTTAAGATTATGCTATTTGTAAAATTCTGCTGGTGCCTAATATCAATTTTCCCTACTCGGGCTCACCCAACTTCATGGGACCTCTTCGTGCATACTTAGAGACATTTACCGATGGGCTAACTTTTAAATTGGATGGGGAATTTAACTGTCAAATGGATGCAACCTCTGATATGTCATCTCTGTCCTTCAGTGCAGTGCATAGAATTAAATGACAACTATCCCACCTTTATGGATCTGCATCTGGTTGATTTCTGTAAGATCTTATATTGAACAGACAAACATCTAACATTTTTCTTCACAGCACAAAAGTCTTACAATTTAGGTTTCTTTTCCCGATATCCCCTTCTGGACTACTTGTCCATAGAATCTTGTTTACAGACCACGTGGCGATCAGAACTTTTTATGTCCATTTGTTATATAGTTAGGAGGAATGTGACATGAAAACTCAATGATGATGTTTTATGGCTATAGTTTACCTAGCGAATGTCCATTCAGCCCTAATGGGAGGTATTAAAATGTCACTTGGGGGGAATTTTTATTTCTTTATGTTTAAAAAATCATTTGTACAGAAGACACTGCCAAAATAGTTATGACATTAAATAGGATTTCTCCCTCGGGCTGTTTCAAACACCCTAATCTTCACAGGTAGCTTCAGGCTTCCACTTTCCTTTCAGGCTGATTGCAGTTCTACAGCAGTGACTGGCATATCAGCTAGGCTGTTCCTAGTGGAGCCTGTTAGAGGGACATTGCTAATAGCAGGGTTATAAAACCAGGGCCGCAGGCTACAGAGCTCTAAAGGGTTAAAGTTTGTCAAAAAACAAAAAAAAAACAAGCTCTTTTCTACTGAAAAACACAGCAGGCATATGGCCCACTATTCTGGGCCCACTTGCCTTCTACTGGAGTAGAAAGAGCTAGTTTGTAACTTGGGAAGCAGGAGAAACACTTAAGTATTAGAAATCCCTTAACCTTAGTTAATGTACTAAATTAATCAACATGTTTCTAGCACTCAAAAAGCCAATAGATCGAAGATATTTGGCCACTATGATGAGGGTACAGCAACTTGATTATGAGTTTTGCGAAGAATGAAACTGATTGTTAACATAAACCCTAAAACAAAGATCATTAATGTCCAAAGGTAGGTTAATATTCAAATAAAGATATTCTGCAGTTACAGGGCCTCTTGAATGTAAATTTTTACCCCTTATAACTTAAGGGGGACATGTATGAATAGGGCTTGCCAGAATCGTACTATTTAAATTTTTTTGGGGTCATGTTGCGGAGATACAGCAATAACATGGGCCTTTTGGGAAAAGAAAAGTGGGTTTTAAGTGGCATTTCTCCTCACAATTTTTAATAGTGCTGAGAAGTCATATTTAAATTTTTTGGGTCATGTTGCGTGAGATCAGCAATAATCATGGGCCTTTGAACAGAAATTGGGTTTTAATGGGGAAAATTTCCCTCACAATTTTAAAAGTGGGCTGAGAAAACATTTTTATAATTTTTTGGGGCATGGGTTTTTTTCATTTGAAATAGCAATACTACAGGTCCTTTTTAAAAAAAATTGTTTCTAACAGACATTTGTTCTTTCCCAAATTTTCAAAATGGCTCAAGAGTCAGCTTGAATTTTTTGGGGGATTTTTCTGTGACATGCAGCTATAAACTGGGGCCATTATAAAAAAATGTTGTTTCAACAGACAAATTTTTTCTTCACAAAATTGCAAGAGTGGGTCAAGGGTGATGGTGTAGAAACAAATAGGTAGGGGCACTTTTAATGGAAAAAATTTCAAAATTTTTTTTTGCAAGATCTTTAACATAGCAATAAAACCCCTGAAATTGAAAAACCCCTTTTTAAATTACTTTTAAAAAAAAGAAAAAAACAAAGCCCTTTGGTGGGATTTCATCCTTTTTTAAAAATGTGTTTTCTAAAAATTAAACTACTAAAAAACTTGCATGTAAAAAATACTGGAAAAAAAATTTCCCTTTCTGAATTGTAAAAGGGGGTACAGGAAAACTTACCAAATTTGGGGTTAAATTAAAGGGGAAAAGGTAGGGGAGCAGGACGGGAGAACAAAGTACAGAGACAATTTCCTCCCCGCATTGAGTTAAAAAGAGAAAAAGAAAGCCAAGAAAAAGGGCACCTGGGTGGGAAAAGGAGCGTTAAACCCCCAGTATTTCCCCAAATGAACCAAATTTGGGGCCGCACTCCTACGGAGGGGCAAAAACGCACCCCGGGCTTGACTGTGTACTTAAAGGGAAGGGGTGGAGGTCTTTCCTCACAAATTCCGCTTTCCCCCCTCTGCTTCAGCATTACTGTTTTTGTTTCTGCGTCATAAGGGGATTTTTTAAAACCTTTATAATAGATACGAAGCCAGCCTGGGGTCTCACCCCCCCCAAACCCACTGTAACCCGGCCCAAAAGCAGCCCCCGGAATTTTCCCCCGCGGTGATTTTAAAAACGGCTGACGGCAGGGACTGGCTTTTCAAAAGTTAGGTTGGCCCAAATGAAGCTTCAAAATTTTTTTCTAAAAAATCAGATTTTTAAAAAAAAGGGGATTTCTGTGAGGTTAAGTTGTGTCAAAAAGGGTTTCCCGGGGTGACACAAAATTTCACAATTTTTAGCTTTAAAATTTTTCTGGGGCTGGAGTCCCCCAAAAGGGGCGCATCATTTTTATCTCCCCGGGGAAATCGCCCTAATCAAGAAGAAGGATTTGGAGAAAAATGAAACCATTGAATTGATTTGGCTGAATCAGTCCAAACCAGGAGGGCAAATGTCTTCTCAACAAGAAGTGTTTTGGGGATATTAGGACATCTGGGATTTAAATTATGGGGGGGTTTCGGAGAATTAACACATCACAAAGGGTTTTAAAAAAAACCTTTTAAAAAATGCAGGAGGGTGTATGTTGTATGTTTTTCACACTTTAAAAAAAGCAAAAGGTAATAATGAAAACAAAATAAAAATTCCCCCAAATAAATTCTGTAAAAAATGTCAGTTTTCCAAAAAATATACTAAATGACCGCCCCTGTACAAAATTTGCATAGTGCCACTTTTGAACTGTGGGTCCCAAAAAGGTTTTGGGTGCCCTTCTTTTGGCCCAGGACAAAGGGGTAGTCCAAATTCCCCTGAAACTAAAAAGGGATTGAAAGACTCCCCCTTTTTCCCGGGACTTTTTAAAAAGTGGGGGTTTATTTCAGGTTTGGGGCCATGCTTTTGGCCCAGGACAGTTTTTAGTCAAATTTTCCAAATAAACTAAAATGGTGGTTAAAACTCCTATTTCCGGCACTTTTTAAAACTGGGGGGCAACAGGTTTAAAAGGGCATACTGCGGGGAAAAGGACCAAAATAGTTAATGTCCAGTTTTTAACTAAAATTGTGGTTCAAAAGAAATCCTTTTTCCCGGGCACTTTTTAATCTTGGGGTCAGACGGGTTTAATGGCCCTAAACTGGGGTGCGGCCGGGTTTTAAAGTCAATGTCCATTCAACTAAAAGGGTGGTTGAAAGACCCTTTTCCCAGCATTTTTTTAAAATCTGGGGGTCAAACAGTTAAGGGCCCATATTTGGGGTAAAAAAAACCGGTATAGTAAATTGCCCCATTTCCCAACAAAATGGGGGTTTGGGTAAAACCCTTTTTCCCCCAGTTTTTTTAAATCTGTGGGTCGCCCGGTTTAAGGGTAATACTGCAGGTACGGGAAAGGGTTTGTCAAGGGCCAGTTCAAGAAAAATGTGGTAAAAAATCATACGGGCCTTTTTGGCACTTTTTAATTTGGGGGGCCCATGCAGGTTTAAGGGCCCTGCTGTGGTGAAAAGACAGGGATGGGGAATGGTCTGTGATTTTTTTTCTGTGGTTTTTAAAAAAAAATTTGGGTCTTGCCAAAAGATGTAGCACTTATACAGTTTGCTGTTGTGGATGTTAATTCCAGCTTCTCCATCCCTATTTGGGTGTAAGAATGAAGGTGTTGTTCCTCTCCCATAGACTTTAATAGTCATCGGCGATAATCTATTATCGACTATCGGATATCTTATTGATAATTGCCGATATCGACTATCGACCCGATGACGATAGTCAACGTAATCGCTCATCACTAGTAATTACCAACCTATGTCTGTAATAAATATTGACAATAAATTCCATTCTATTACTTCAGGATCTCAGGGTTCAATGAAATGTATTGCCAAAGCTGAAGGAGTCATTGATTCTGTAAATGGGATCAATCTGGGTAGTACTTTGAATTACTTATCTTCACATCCAACCAATAATTTTATTCTCATAATATACTATAGAAATTCAAGAACATTTAGGTAATTACCAGGTAAATTTACAGTACCGTACTTGAAATTGTCTATAATACCATATGTACATACATACATATAGATCTCTCTCCATCTCTCTCTCTCTCTCTCTATAAATTGAAGTAATCTCTCTCATAAAGCAAACCCTTTTGCCCTCCTCAGTTGGCTATATTCATAGACTTATTATTAATATCAGTTCACATATTTTGTGTTTATATCAAACAATCATTATACATAACTCTGAGCTAATTCTTTAAATCTTTGAAATCCCTGTCCGGGCAGGTTATACACACCACTTAGGTCATAACCATCTTATTAAGTAAAAGCTGACGGGAGGATTAAGTCTTTCTGATTTCCATCCATACCAAAAAATTGCAAGATTTGCACACATTGTTCAATGGTTCCATCATGGGACTGAAACCAGTTGGTGAAACTATAAGCTGATTTTATAAGCTGATTATAGGTTTTACAGCCTTGCTGACTCTGTTCATTACTTCTAAGATCTTTAGCTTCTGGGAAAAGCAAGCAAGTGAGGTCTCATCTCATACCACTCCTATTTTACTCCTGTGTTCGATAAGTTATTCATACCCGTGGCAGTTTCAATGTCACACTCATTAGGCATACCACAAACATTGGATATTCAGATTAGACATTTGGTAGAAAGTTTATCCTTGAATAGCTGGTGTTTTTTCCGAACAGCCTGCTTAATTATTTTGTTTCCTAGTGAAGTTGGGCACAGATTTAGAAATATACATCGATCTTACACAATTTGAATACCTTTCTTATTATTGTGAATTTGGTGTCATTTTTTGTGCACTGTTACTGAATGACATAAATGGATACTACCATCAAAAATTTTCTTTTCACTTATAGACAAGCAATATGCGACTATTATATGGATTTTCTATTTTTTTTTTTTTTTTTTAATTGGGTGGTTAGATTATGTTGTATTATTTTTTTAAAGTTCCCCCATGTACATTACTCTATAACTTCCTTTTTGTGAGCTCTAATAGCACAGTAGTGACAGTCCTTTTTCCAGGCCAGCCATGGCCTGAGAAGTGTAAGTATTTTCAGCATTATCTGCTAAGTCTGGAAAAAAAAATGCTTCCCAGTGCAGAAAGAGATTACCTTATTTTTCTTTCTTGTATTGCTAGTCATTGCTTAATGGCTTAGTGGTCTAGTCTAATCTTATTTGTCTCTGTCAGACAACAATAGAGCAACCGTTATGTCATTACCTACTATTTGTAAAAATACTATATAGAGATAAACAGCTGCTGAAGTATAGTAAGATTAGTCTGCCTTGCCATTCACAGCTAGAGAAGGACAACATTTTATGTCATTTTTAATTGTGTAGGACTGCCGAGATAAAAAAAAATGGCAAAACTTCTTTAAACAAATAGTTTTCCAGGAATATTGAGTTTAACAAAAATACTCCTTTCTGATGGAAGTGTCTCTTAAAGAACTGGAATTAGTCTAGTTTTCTGACTTAGAGATTTGGTTTAGGGTATTAACTTACACATAAGTGTGCTGTCTACTGCAGATTCAAGGAAAAGATGATAAAATGTGGTACAGAACACCGAAACACCATAAAAGAAGAATATCCTTAGTGTTCTAAGATTTGCCAGAGATGCAGATAAGAGAGAGTCAAACATTTGGTTGTTGTCTATTGTATCCTTTTGGAACAAAAAGTCACTGCAACAATGGAATCATTATGGGTAAATATACATGGGGGTAACAATAATAATATAATACTAATAGGGGTCTGCTATAGAAACCCAAATATAACAGAACCCATGGAAGATGTACTCCTCAGGCAAATAGATGAGGCGGCTAATCAGAATGAGGATATTATTATGGGCGACTTTAACTATCCAGACATCAATTGGGAATCTGAAACCTGTAGCTCTCATAAAGGAAACAGGTTTTTGTCAATAACTAATGATAATTACCTTTGCCAAATGGTGCAAGAACCGACTAGAGGAAAGGCCCTTCTAGACTTAATATTGACTAATAGACCTGACAGAGTAACAAAGGTTCAGGTTGAGGGACACCTAGGAAATAGTGACCATAATATAATAAATTTCCATTTATCCTTCAATAGAGTTTTTTGTCAAGGAGCCACAAAAACACTGAATTTTAGGAAGGCTAATTTTATTCTGCTTAGGGAGGCCCTAAACCGTATTGACTGGGACAATGTGTTTAAATATGGCAGAACAAATAATAAATGGGATATTTTTAAAAACATCCTGGACTACCACTGTGAGAGGTACATACCTTATGGTAATAAAATAATTAGAAACAGGAAAAACCCAATGTGGATCAACAGGGATGTAAAAGAGGCAATAAAAAAACAAAAAGAAAGCGTTTCACCTACT
This sequence comes from Phyllomedusa bahiana, assembly GCA_025379985.1. Lineage (NCBI taxonomy): Eukaryota > Metazoa > Chordata > Amphibia > Anura > Hylidae > Phyllomedusa > Phyllomedusa bahiana. The sequence continues at coordinate 59,869 of JAODAL010014847.1, read as the reverse complement.
AAAACAGGAGGGTAGTGAAGAGGCACTAAGAAGCTATAGGGAAAAAAATAAAGTGTGTAAAATAAAGATAAAGGAAGCAAAGCTGGAGACGGAAAGACGTATTGCCATAGAAAGTAACACTAACCCCAAAATATTTTTTAACTATATAAATAGTAAAAAGATTAAAACAGAAAATGTTGGCCCTTTGAAAAATACTGAGGGAGAGACAGTAGAGGGCGATGAGAAAAAAGCAAACCTATTAAACACTTTTTTCTCCACTGTATTTACCGAGGAGGATGAGCTTCCTGTTGAACAAACAGATGAGGTAAACTCCAACTTAAAAGTTTCTTGTCCATCCCAGGAAGAAGTACAGCTCCGTCTTAAGAAGATTAAAATAGACAAATCCCCAGGTCCAGATGGCATACACCCACGTGTCCTAAGGGAGTTAAGTGATGTCATAGATAGGCCCCTATTCTTAATATTTATGGACTGTCTAATAACGGGGTATGTCCCAAAGGATTGGCGCATAGCAAATGTGGTGCCAATATTCAAAAAGGGGTCAAAAAGTGATCCAGGAAACTATAGGCCGGTAAGTTTGACCTCTGTTGTAGGTAAAATGTATGAAGGTTTTCTCAGAGATGCTATCCTGGAGTATCTCACTGAAAGTAAATGTATAATGCCGTCCCACATGGGTTTATGAAGGATCGGTCCTGTCAGACTAATCTCATCAGCTTCTATGAGGAAGTCAGTGCTAGACTGGATCAGGGTGAGGCATTGGATGTCATATATCTAGATTTTTCTAAAGCATTTGATACGGTGCCACATAAAAGGTTGGTAAATAAAATGAGAATGCTTGGACTGGGGGAAAATGTGTGCAAGTGGGTAAGCAACTGGCTCACTGATAGAAAACAAAGGGTAGTAATTAACGGTACATACTCTGACTGGATTGCTGTTACTAGTGGGGTACCACAAGGGTCAGTATTGGGCCCTATCCAACATTTTCATTAACGATCTTACACATGGATTGCACAGTAGAATATCGATCTTTGCAGATGATACTAAGCTCTGTAAAGTAATCAACACAATAAAGGATAATGTGTTATTACAAAGGGATCTGGATAAGTTGGAGGCCTGGGCAGGGAAATGGCAGATGAGGTTTAACACAGATAAATGCAAGGTTATGCACATGGGGCGGAAAAAATCCATTACATGACTACATGTTAAATGGAAAAAGGCTGGTTAAAAGTGACATGGAGAAGGACTTGGGAATCCTGGTGGACAGTAAACTTAATTGTAGCAGCCAGTGTCAGACAGCAGCTGCCAAGGCAAATAGGATCATGGGCTGCATTAAAAGGGGCATAGAGGCACATGATGAGAACATTATTCTTCCATTATACAAGTCACTGGTTAGACCACACATGGAATATTGTGTACAGTTTTGGGCACCAGTGCACAGGAAAGACATTGTAGAGCTTGAACAGGTACAAAGGCGGGCAACAAAAATAATAAAAGGACTGGGTGGACTACAATACCCAGAAAGATTAGCAAGATTGGGGTTATTTAGTTTAGAGAAAAGACGGCTTCGGGGGGACATAATAAATATGTTTAAATACATCAAAGGTCAATATAGAGATCTCTCCCAAGATTTATTTATACCCAGGGCTGTATCTAGAACAAGCGGTCATCCTCTACGTCTTGAGGAATGAAAGTTTCTACATAAATGTAGAAAGGGATTCTTTACTGTAAGAGCAGTGAGACTATGGAACTCTCTGCCAGAGGAACTTGTCATAGTGAATTCACTAACAGAGTTCAAAAAGGGTTTGGATGCTTTTCTGGAGCGTAATAATATAACAAGTTATAGTGTCTAGGATTCTGGAGAGGGGTCATTGATCCAGGGATTTTTCCAATTGCCAGATTGGAGTCGGGAAGGAATTTTTCCTAAAATGAGGACAATTGGCTTCTACCTCATTGGGGTTTTTTGCCTTCCTCTGGATCAACACCTTAGCACAACAGGCTGACCTGGGTGGACATCTCGTCTTTTTTCGGCCTTACAAACTATGAAACTATAATACGAGGGTCTTCACTAATCATACAGTAATATAATAAAACCTAACTTTGAATATAATCTAGATAAACGACCAAATTCACACCTCATAAAGTGTAGGGATAATGAGGATGACTCACCATTTGACGTCAAGTCCCATATCTCAGACCAAAGTAGTCCAACACTGTAGGGTAGCCTTCTTGAAGTGTAAGTAGAGTCCACCAGTATACAGTGATCTTCTCAGAATGGTGTCCACCAATGCAACTTATTTTCAAAATGGTGTCCACCATTGCAACTTCTGGCTTCTAAATTTCTATGGAGGAAGTAATACACCTTTCAAGCCAGAATTTTCTCAAAAAGTAACATCTATAGGGTCAAAACAAGTACAAAATATAGCCCTACACATCAGACCCTACAAGGAAGACTGTCCCTTAGTGAAGCTAACTCCCCAAAAAGGGCGATCCCACAGATTAACCCTTGCCTCACCTTACCTATAACAAAAAAGATCAAACCCAATGATTTTACCCTATAAATGTTATTTTTGGAGAAAATTCTGGCTTGAGAGGTATATTATTTCATCCATAGAAATTTAATAGCCAGAAGCTGCATTGGTCAACACCATTTTCTTCTGAGAAGATCACTGTGTATTGGTGGACTGTACTTACATTTCAAGAAGGCTACCCGACAGTGTTGAACTACTTCGGTCTGAGATATGGGACTTGACATCAAATGGTGAGTCCTCCTCATTATCCCTACACTTTATGAATTTCTGTGAATTTGGTCATTTATCTTGATTATCATTAAAAGTTAAGTTTTATTATATTAGTATATGATTAATGAAGGCCCTTGTATTGTTGCACTGACTTTATGAATCTTGAGGAGCCATATTGGTTGTTAATTGGAGCAAATATTGGAGCAAATATTATTAATTGAAGCAAATTGGAGCAAATATTATCAACATACTTTTATTGTACAAATCAATAACAATATTATCTATGGCTATGCTATACTAATATAACATAATACCGCCACACTGCCACATCATGACCACATATCACTACCTCATGGTGACTGAAATATATCGCCATATTGTTCCTGAATATCAACCATTAAACTACTAACAATATTTTCATCATACATTGACCATGTAGGGGCAGATACCAGTTGTACGCAGATGTTTTACAGACATATAATTGATAACAGTGCAGTTATATCCACAGTTGACTCACAAGTGATGTTCTCTCTGACTGAAGTCATTTGCTTTCCCTTTTCTTCTCCCTCATCTCCAGCATGTCATGACAACTTCTCCCGGCCATGATTTGTTCCTGTAGAATTACCAACACAGATATCTTAAAATTTTTACTTTTCAGTACCTCCCTGCCTGTTCCCACCTCCATAGAAACTCCCATTGGGGTGATAGATGGAAGTGAGGGTCTTATGGGATGCTAGGCGGAGGTGGTGGGTTATAGGGATATAATATTTTGTATTTGCACTAGGAAGGGGATTAAGTATTAAAATAAACAAAAAAAAAATAAAGTTTAAATCCTCCCTCTTTCGCCGTTTTACAAATAAAAAAATAAAAAGTTACACATAATTGTTATCGCCACATCTGTAAAAGTCAAATCTATTAAACTATAACATAATTTATCCCGTACACTGTACAGCATAGAAGAAGAAAAATTCCAAACAACAAAATTGTGGTTTTTTTGGTAATTTTATATCCTCAAAAAATTGGAATAAAAAGTGATCAAAAAGTCACATGTATCCCAAAATGGTACCAATAAAAACTACACTTCAGTCCGGACTTTTTGGTTCAAATTATTGTTTTCCTATTTTCCTCCTCCAAAACCTAGGTGCGTCTTATGGTCCGGTGCGTCTTATAGTCCAAAAAATACGGTAACTTGTTGATTACTTTTTATTTCTATTTTTGGCAGGTGAGACAAACAGAAAACTGCTGTTCTGGAGTCTGTAGTTTTTTTAACCGTACTAACTATGTAGCTATACATATATAATTAACAGAGAGCAAATACCCTATCATTTTTGAACAATAGTCACATAATTTGAAGAACTACAGAAACAGAAGGACGATGACAATGACGATGATCTTCCTTCTTTTTTTGCACCATACCTACTTATCCGGTACTGTCCAAACCTCCTCTGATCTGCACACAGGCTGAAGTGGGTACTGCAAGTACATGTAGCTCCCATTTCACCCTGCTGTAGCTCAGGCTTCAGTTGTAAATCTGCAGCTATAGCTGTGCATTTCTGCAAAAAAAATAAAAAAAGTACCAAAAATGCACTGTGTGATTGCAAATTGCCGCAATAAACAAACCAAATGACTTATGTGTAGTTAATATAAATAGTGGGTTATTTAAATTCTAATGTGGCACACATTGCAAAGGACCAAATACCTTATGTGTAATTTGCATAAATTGTGGGTTGTTCCAATTATAAAAATGGCCATATTAAGCAGGCAAGATATGTCTTTCATATAAATTGTAGGTTTTTTCTATTATAACTTTTCTACAGTCTCTCCTCTTGCATCTCTTAATTCTACCCTACACTTACTTTATCAATTTACTTCTCTGCCTCTTCAATCCTCCTTCAAATGTGTTTTTCTTCTCCAAATCCTTTCTTTTCTATTATTTTCTTTTCAAATCACAAAATTTTTCTTTCTTATTTATCAAACATGTATGAAGAATCTCTGCTCGCAACCTCCACAGCAGGAATCAACTGTAATGTACAGCCGGTTTCCTGCTGCAGCAGCATGGAAGCTAGGGTCAATAGAGCCGCAGCATTTCGATGTTTGACAGAGGGAGGGGGGGCTCCTTTTGTCACCAGTGGGCACATCTGCAATGAGATTGCATGGTGCCCATGGTTGCCATGGCAGCTGAAAGCGAATAATGGCCTCCAGGTCAGCTATGCATCGGAACCTATTTGGCTCTGCCACAGAGTTTAATAGGCTGCCTGTCACATACGGTATGTATTAAAAAAAAAAAAATGATCAAGCGAAGTCTGAACACATATTGGGCGTTTAAAAAAAAAAAAAAAAAAAAAAACCTAAAAATTATTTCAGATTTTTTTTTTAAAATACAAAACCCTTAATAACCTAATAAAAATATTTAATAAGATACACATAATAGGTATTTCCCCCTTTGTAACAATCCAATCTATAATATTATTATGTTATTAAAGGGGATTTGCCAAGAGACCATTTACGTACCTCTGGTCAGCATGAGAGCAGGATGTAAACAAATCACACTGAGTCATGAAGCTGCAGGGGAGAGAGGGTGGGGGCCAGTGAGGAGTGAGAAATCCAAGGGAGCGTCTCAAAACTTAAGTGAAATAATAAACAGTACAAGAGTGGATTTTCTATACAGCAAGACACAGCCTCAGACTGCACTGTCAGGAGAAGCCTTATCTGTAAAGCAGCTTATGTAAACATACCACGGAGCTGAAAGAGAGAGACGGAGCTGAAAGAGAGAGAGAGGCACACAGCCAGAGCCCAAAGCTGCATCAGGGATCCTGTGACATGTTCACTCAAATAATCAAACTATAACTTGTGGCTTTTGTGTACAAAAGACAACAGCTTTTCTACACAGCAGCTTGAAAGCTTCTTCATGTTCCCTGTCATCAGATAAAGCAGGTATCTAATCACACTACAACTAGTTTATTCTGTATACAAAAGAAAACATATTGCTACCTGGTGCCTTAAAAACTTCTGCAGCTCAGTCTCATCAGATAAGAAGCTCTCTCTGCACAAGCCTGGCCAGCAGACAGCAGCTCTTGTCAGGTCGTATCTAATAGAAGCTTTGAAGTAACCAAGGGCATGTAAGGAAGGCTATAGCTCTCTCAGACTGCAATTTTTGTAATCACATATATTTAGAAAAGTGATTAAAAACCCATTTTGGAGAATCCCACGTCAACATTACATCATGGCAAAACCCCTTTAAATCTGTACAGTGAACACCGTGAAAAACAAATAACTAAACCATGCCAGAATTGCCTTTTTTTTCATCCAGCCTCACAAAAAAACGAAATGAAGCATAACAAAAAAAATCTTATGTACCCTAACATGATACCAATGAAAACTTATCTTACAAATAAAATGCCATCACACAGCTCCATCAACCAAACAGTAAAAAAGTTTTGACTTAAAATGTCATAGCAAAAAAACATAGGGCCTTATGTATTAAAATTATCTAGCAGTAAGACTGTTTTAGTTGCCCTTAGCAGCTAATCAGAGCTCAGTTTTTATTTTTCTAGAGCACTACATGAAATGAATGCTGAGCTCTGATTGGTTGCTATGGGCAACAAAGATGGTCTTACTGTTAGATAGTTTTTATACATAAGGCCCATAATTTTTTTTAAGCGGCAATTATGATTTGTGAGTGTCTGTAAAAGAGGGCTGTCCTGGAAAATGAGGGTGTGTTCTGTAAAAAGTGTTGGCAAACATAGATACAGCCTCAGAAGGCAAAAGTTCTAGCTATGTCACTGCACTACAAAATGGTCACCTATCACCTTATACATCAATAAAGAGTCCAGCAGGGGGCTTCCCATGCTAGTCTCTTTCCTCTATTTCATAGCCTCCCATTTCACACCATTCCCATTTCACACTTAATAACTTTTTAGATTAATTCTACAGGTTATTACAGTCGTGTGAATACCTAATATGTGTAGGTTTTTTTTTATGTGTGTGTGTGTGGTGTATACACAATATTTTTTTAATTAAATGTTTATTTTAATTTTATTTTATTTATTTTTTTACACTTTTAATGTTTTTTACTTTTTTTTTTTTTTTAAATCCCATGAAGGGAGAACTGCGTTACTTTTTTTGTTTGTTTGTTTGTTTTAGACGTCACTGCAGACGAACAACCTGAAATGCCCACCGCCTAAAGACGGTGGGCGGCCGTTAAGGAGTTAAGGGGCGGCAGTAATTATAGCAGCATAACATTTTCAATGAATTCTCAATGAACAACATGTAGCAGTCTCGTTTTAAAAGGGGGGCTGACTCCATGAAAAAACTCATGGGCCTCCTGCACAATTCTAGAACAGACTTCTGTTATACCCCTTATATGTACACTTAGCAAATCACATGTTATACAAATGTGATTCATCGGATCAGGCTGCCTTCATCTGTTGCTTTATGGTCCAGTTCTGATGCTCACATACTTATCATGCTTTTAGTGGTGAACAGGAGTCGGCAAAAGCACTCTGATCACTCTGTGATCAGCTACGCAACCCTACACACCACAAGGTGCAACGCCCTCTGACCCCTTTCTATCATAGCCAGCATGAACTTTTTCTGCAAGTTGTGCTACAGTAGCTCTACTGTGACAGTTAGCCTAGACTTTGCTCTCCTCATTCATTAGCCTAAGGTTCCTGTAACGCTGTTACGGTTTCACCAATTGTTGTTTTTTGGACCACTTTTGATCAATACTAACTACTGAATACTGGGAACATCCCACAAGACCTGTTATTTAGCTATTACACTTTTGCCCTGATTATAGTCACTTGCTGCCTAGTATACAGCCATGAGAAAAAGAAAGTAAACCTTCTTTGCTTATGTGGTTTTATATGTCCGGACATAATACAAAAAAATCTGGTCCTTAGAAGATCTTAACCTTATCCCACCATAATGATCTTTCTTTATGTTGCATTATTTCTTTTTCTATCCGTTTTCCAAGAGCCAAACTTTCTTATTTTTTCATCCATATAAACATATGGGGGCTTGTTTTTTGTGGGACAAGATGTCCTTTTTAATAGTACTGTTGACCATACTGAATAATGCATTAGGAACCCCCAAAAATACTTTTGGTGGAATGTAAAAAAAAAAATGCAATTGCATTATTTTTGCAGGGGGTTTCGTTTTTATAGCGTTCAGTATAAATGACATGTTATCTGCATTCTGTAGTTTGGAACCATTCTGTTGATTTCAAATAAGTAGAGTTTTAGTTATGTTGTAGAACTAGAAAAAAAAAATTATATCTTAAATTTACACTGCAACAGCATTTTTCAATCTATGGACTCAAATGAAGGCACATTTTTGGGAGCATAAGTGTAGTTTTTGGGGTTTTTGTAGTACTATGTTGGGGTACATGCAACTTTTCAATAACTTTTTATTTCTACACCCAAAAAAACAGTTTTAGTGTTTGGGATTTTTTTACAGTGTTTTTTTTTCTACAGTGCTCATCATCCAGAAAAATTATGCTATATTCTAATAAATAAGGCTTTTAATTATGTTTAACTTTTATTATTTTATTTCTAAAATAGCGAAAGTTTTTTTTTTTTTAATTTTTGAACCTTTTTTTTCTTTTACTTGTAGTCCTCCTAGTTTACTTGACCACTGTGGGGTGTGATTACTTGTACACTCTTTTGCAATAATAAGATATTGCAGAAGAGTATGTAGTTTTATTGTTAGTCTGGTTGAAAACAGGCTTATTTCCTTCAAGTTCAACCAAGGTTGAGGAAAGATGTGGATGAAGGGAGGGCTAGGGGAATTCTAAAACTTTTTTCTCCATAATGTTGCAGACTGTGTAATCCATAAGGAATGAATCAATCTGCCCAAAAATAAATAATTCCTGATCTCAAATCACAGTCAGACTGGATCTACATTCTAAAAAGCATTTTTATATGGATTCATAAGGGTTAATACAACTTTGTTGTAAGTAATTGTCCAAGCTTTTCTTCAAGTCCTCAATCGTTTTTGTCAAGATAAGCTCCTAAGGAGAATTTTCCACAGTTGCACAGTTCTTATGATAAAGGTTTGTCACCTCTGGAGATGGAATCTTTTTTTGTCCAGACGAAGGGAACGCCCCCTCTTTTTTTTTTTTAGGAGGTTTTACATGAAATGATTTTTCCCCATACTTTTTGTAGAGGCCATATATACTTGTATAAATTAATCATGTCTCCCCAGAGTCATCTTTTCTCAACACTAAATAAGGTTAATTATTTTAACGTCTCATCATAAGTAAGATTCTCTGTTCCCCTTATTAGTTTGGTTGCTGATCTTTGTACTTGCTCTAGCTCCATTGCATCTTGTCTTTAAACTGGAGCCCAAAATTGAACAGAGTTTCCAAATGAGGACATATCAATAGTGGCAATATCACACCCCATGTCTCTTTTAATACATACCAATATCCTGCTGACCTAAAAGGAAGCTGATTGACATTGCATGCGTCTATGATTAACAAGAACACAGAGATCCTTCTCAACAAATATGGTTCTCCTATTACAATCTGTCTATTTTAGATCTAAATTATGGTCGTTAGCTTTTGCATTTATTTAAAATAAAATCTGATTTTCTGATTTTCATAAAATTTGGAAAAACTGCAGTTTTAAAACTTTAGGAGAGATCTGTATGAAGGGGTTTTTCACCATTTTCTGGCATCAAATGCGCTTAAGTGAGCGGTCTACGATGTCTAATGCGCCTAATGAATGTGTTAGGCACATTGTTCGTAAGACTCAACACTTTCTAATGCGCCTAACATGAGGGTGCATTTTGGGGACGCTCAGGGGGGGCGTGTCGCACCACACTCGTAATATTAGACACATATGAATGTGGTTCGGCAAAACTAGGTGCATTACTGCTCGAACAGGCAATTTTAATGTGGTCTGTCTGAGCCGGAGGAGTCAAAGTGGAGCTGGATTTGCTGTTAGGGTAAAAAATGTCCAATATTTCTCAACTTACACCAGTACAATAATAAAAAGTAATTTATCGTAATTATCAAACTATATAAAATTAAATTATTTAAATGTAATAAAAAATATTATTATATAAAATTAATATAAAAATATATAATATCCCTAAAATATAGAAATATCTCCTATAAAATGCATTTAAATTTAATAGAATCTAAAACTAATGTTACATTAAATAACCCACTGATGTTATTGTTCAGATTTTACAATTTGTAATTTTTACATTAAATTTGACATTTATTTTTTCTGCACACCACAGGTCTTGCTAGAACATATGGTCCACCAAGCAAGATCAGTACCATAGTTTCTACTCACTAACATGCTATTCTAATGACTGTACTTTTATTTCCAGCTTATCTATAGCGCGTCGAACTTTAGACTCCATTTATAATCGCACAAAAACCACTTTCATACATTCAGGCGCATTATACACTGAAAACGAGACTCGACAATTCACTTCGAAGCACCTTCCTTCATACATGTCTCCCTAAATGTTGCTTATTTTAAGACAGATAATCATACCACAAAAAATAATTAATGTGTAACATTACACATATGTCTACTTTATCTTGGCATCATTTGCAGCAATATTTTTCATTTTCAACAACATTTCGAAAATTGAGTTTTTAGGAACTAGTGCAGTTCTGATGTGCATTTGAAATACCGGTATGTTAGACATCTACATAAATCACCCCATGTTAAAAACTGCACATCCTAAAGTATTTTAAACAGCACTTATGAAGTTTGCTAACCTTTTAGGTGTTTCACAGGAATTAAAACAGATTGTAGTCTATCAAAATTTCATATTTTTTTTAGCAGTTTTCAATTTAAATCCATTTTTTCAGGAACACAGTAGATTAATCCCTTCTCACCCCTCATTCATAATTTTTGTTCTTCATTTTTTCCTCCCCATCTTTTAAAAGCCATAACTTTTTTTATTTTTTCCATCTACGTAGACATATAAGGTATTGTTTTTATGGGACAAGATTTCCTTTTTAATGGTGCCATTGACCATACCATATTATGTACTGGGAAAAGCCAGTGACGTTTGGCTTGCAGGCTTACAATATAATGGCCATTATGTTAACCAATACCTCATAGTTGATGTTTTTCCAGTATGTACAAATAGTTTTTTTGCCCAACAGTACGGGGGACTGGATGCAAGTAGAATACCAGCGGCCGCCCCCCCCATGCATGGAAGGTGTGAGAGCGGTTGTCTTATGGGTATTTTTGTATCTGTATAGTTTCCCAACGTATGGTACTGTGGCTTTTTTGCTTTTTTGCATGCTATGTGAATAGATGTCAATTTAAGGTGCAGCTTTCTGTCCACCTAGTGGAGAGATGTATGGGACACTACCCATTAGCTGCACCTGGGTATTTTTCTTTAATAGCATGGGGGCGTGTGCTGCCTCTGTGCTGTGTTTAGGCTCACTTCAGCTTTACTAGCAGTGAGTATGGCCATGTTGCTGTTTCCGTCTTTTTCTGGAATGTGAAAAAGACATAATGGTGTCATTCTTGCAGTGGTTTTGTTTTTATGGCATTCACTATTCGGTTTAAATCATGTTTTATATATATTCATCGGGACGATATGATTCCTGTGATACCAAATATGTATAATTTTCTTTATGTTTCAGTACTTTTAAAAAAATAATAACATTCTCTGCTCTTTAATTCTGTATGCCAAATAAAGGGTGAGAGCAGCAAAAATAAATTTCAAATTTAATGTAGTAAAATCTGAACAATAAATGTTTTTTTAATGTCAATGTTTTAATGTTTCAGATTCTATTAATTTTAAATACATTTTATAGGAGATATCTTTATATTTTTGGGATATTATAAATCCCAGTCTCAGACAGACCACATTGAGATAGGACGCCCCCAGAACACCCCTTCATGTTAGTCGCCTTAGAAAGTGTCGAGTCTTATGAACAATTCGCCTAACACATTCATTAGGTGCATTAGACATCGTAACCGGCTCAGTTAGGTGCATTGGATGCCAGAAAAAGGGTGAAAACCCTTTCATACATGTTACCCTTGGTGTCTTGGAATTCTTTTTCTTCCACAGTATTCATTGAACAGGATACATGATGTAATATTTTAATGAAAAAAATGATAAAGTCCACCATCCAAAACAATGTAGAAGTATAAGTGACTTGTTGTCACTTTATCCCAATGTACACTTAATTAAAATAATCCAAATAACATAATTGTGAAGTATTTATTGGATTATTTTAACGATGAGGCGTGACTTCTATGAGGTGTGACTTGAGAACCTTTCCATGCAGTCTAAGGGTGTTGTGAGCAAGGGTGAGCTGACAGAATTAGTTAACTTCTTGTTAAATTTTAATAGATCTGACTTTTATGGATGCGACTATAGCAATTTTTTTGATTCTTCTATTTGTAGAATGGCAAGAGGGGACTGTTTTGTACCTTTACTATTACTTTTACTAGTATTACTAGTACTTTCAATATTTTTTATTATTTTTTATACTTTTAAAAGTTTTTTTTAAAATTGCATGCAATACTCCTAGAGTACTTGACCACTAAAGTACACAATCGCTTTCACACTATAGTACATTATATGGATAATACAGAATAGTGTACCAATATGGCGAATCTATTATTTCCAAGGCAGGAAGTAATAGAAGCGTTAACATGGAAGCTATAGAAGTCTTCACAAGACTTCCAGCTGCCATGGTAATTGCTCAGCACCCTGCGGTCTTTTTACAGGCTGATTGGGAGGAATCATTTAGACACCACGGCTGCAATCATTGCGTCTAAATGATTAAGGAGCAGGGATTGGAGCCAGCTCTGATCCCTGCTGTTAGCAGTGATTGTCAGCTGTAATAATCAGCTGGCACCTATCACATATGAAGCAGGCCCAGAGAGTGAGCCCTCTCCATACACCTTTACTGGCACGATGACATAAGTTTACGTCATGTGTCGGTAAGTAATTGAAGTGGTGTTCCCACAAAGCCCCTTCCTGCTAACAGGAACAGTGAGTTAGTGTACTCGTCTATATTATGAACTCTGTATTTGGACTGAAATGAATGGGGAGGACGGTCGCAATCACTGCGCTTGTCATTCTGCAACAGGGTTGGCTCATAGTTGGCTACAAGCCGAGCTATTAGCAGTAAGTGGCTTTGTTGGAACACCTCTTTAACAGTGGAACGCAACTCAATATTGATTCCCCTTATTCTGCCCTTTTTTTTTTTTTTTTTTTTTTTTTTTTTTTTTTTAAATATCCGATATGTTGCCATAGTGTGCTGTTTGACTCACCCACAGGCCTCAGAATTGAGTACCAACTAGAGTTTAAGGGCACCGTTTTAGGTTTGCAGGCACCTTAATAAACACCTCTAAAAAAACCTATTTTCGAAACTATGTCCTCAAAGAGGACATTTAGGGGTGTTGGTAAGAATTTTTACCCCACATGTGTTTCACAGGTTAGTTTAGCATTGGGGCTTGAAATACATTTTTTTTTCAAAATTATACTGTATTAGCTGAAAATGTTTTTTTTTTCACAAGTAATGCTAGATAAGAAACACCCCGAAATGTCTTACATAATTTCTCCCAAGTATGGCAATACCCTATTTGTGGGTGTAAATTGCTGTTTCAACTCATGGCAGGACTCATATGGGAAGGAAAACTATCTGGATTTTGGAGTGCAGATTTTGCAGATGGTTGTTGTGTGCAATGTCTCATTTACAAAGCCCTTGAAGTTCACATGTAGCAAAACCTTCCAAAATTGACCTCCTTTTTTAAACAACACACCTAAGGTACTTCATCTAGGGGTGTAATGTACATTTTGGGCCTACAGGTGTTTTGACAATTTATTTATTTGAGCATTGGGCCATGAAAACTTATGCCATGCTGAAACCAGAAGATTGCATACACTATATAAAAAGACACATATGCATGTTTTTCTCACTATCATGACATGAAATCAGAAGAAACCTTACCCGTTTTAGGTCAATTAGGGTTGTCAAAATTATCTATATTTGCCAAATGCCAGAATGATGAGAGAGAGAAAATGTTTAAGGCCTTTTTATTACTTTCTGCAAACTCAAAAGTTTTCATACATTTCATTAGTATTTGGTAGCATTGCTCTTAAACTATATGACTTGGGTCAAATGTTTTGGATATCCTTCCACAAGCTTCTCACAGTAGTTGGTAGGAATCAAGGTTGTGGAGTCGGTAGGTCAAAGCTCTGACTCCAACTCTGATTTCTGACTCCCTCATACATGGCACATGTTTAAGTGATAACTTTACTGTAGTAAAATGGTAACATAAGGCTTTTTATCACCTTGTGATACAATAATCAGGATATTTAGATAAAACATAACCACAGAAAAATGGGACATGAATTACCAAAAAATCACAGAGCTACACTTACAGCTTCAAAGGCTGATGGATACACTGAATCCCAGCAGCAGGCGACTCTGGCCCTTTTGCTGCATGGGAAAAGATAGCAGGTGCCGTTAATTAATGAGCAAATGCTCTAGGTACTAGTTCACACCAGCATGCAAAAAACCACAGTATAATACATGGGGAGACTGCTTAAAAATGCAACAATACCAATGAGAATTGCATATGGATAAAGCGATACAGAGGGTAACGCCATCTGTACAGTTATACCATGCTGAGTTTCAGCTTATATCTCCCACAAAAGAAATGTGGGCAAGCTGCCCAGCACTTAGAAGGTACACTGCATAAATATTTGTACCCTAAGCTCCCCAGTATTTTAGGGCAAAAAAATAACATGCTGGGAAAAATATCAAAATATGAGGTATTAGTTGTTACAGTAGCTACAGTACGCAAGCTCGCAAGCCAACGGCAAGGCTCCTCATCTCTTGCGAGTCCCTACACTATTAAAAAGAAAAAAAGCAAAACCACCCTGACTGGATTTGGGTATGAATACAGCTTTTTCTTAAACTCTACTCATAAGTGTTTGATAGGGTTGAGCAACTCTACTTCATTGTCATTGAACCGTTCATTCTCCAAACTTGATGTCTGTTTTAGGTCGTTGTCCTGCTGGAACACTATGTTGTCCTTTAGATAGCTCTATTACTCGAGTGTATGAAGTAATTCATCTGTAGGACACTCTCATATAGCTCAGCATTGAGGTCACCATCTATCCTGGTCAAGTATCCAACATCTTTGTCTGTGAAACATCCCCATATCCTTAGGCTTCCTCCACCGAACTTGACAGTTTCTTAAATTTCTCGATCCATTAGCCCCTTTTACCTTAAATCTTCTAAGTCCATTTGCCCCCATCAGAGCCCGGTCTATTGACTTTCATCTCATTGCCCCAAATTACCCATTTCCAATCTTCCATTTTTCATACTTTCTGTAAACTCTTTGCCGATGCTTCTTATGATGAGATTGAAGTCGAGGCTTCTTCCTCTTTTTCAGGCCATCATTTCAGACCTGTGTAATGCTTGTTGACCGGTGCTTGCATGGATGTCTGTGATCTCACTCTTACCAAGTCTACGAGCCACCTCCACTGATGTGTCTGTTGTGTTAGAACTGATGGACCTTGTGATGAGCGACTTGTTGACTCTGAGATTTTTTTTGGACGTCCACCTCTTGGCTTTTGAATGGATGGATGGACTTCATTTCATTTTCTTCCAGCTGTCATGGCCTCACATGATGCAGTTTGGCAATTTTCTTGTCTGAGAGACGCCATCAATGAGCTGGATGATGCTGCTTCTCTTTTCTTACTAGATCTTCTCCATTTCTGCTCGAACCAGTGACCTTTCGCTTGGGATTCAGTCTAATAACACATTGAGCTATTAGGGAAAGTGAGAATAGGTTATAATTTGCAGTAACAAGAAGAAAAAGTTCGTCCCACCACCAGGAGCAAAACAGTAACAATGCAAGAATCTGCAGAACTAAGTAGATGCTAAATCTCTAACAATCTCAGAGTATACAAGAATTGTGTCATGCGTTGTCAGTTTTGATGGATGGTTGAACTCTTCTACTTCTTTGAAAGCAAGTAAAAAAAATTTGCTGAAGTCTGGTCAATCTGTTTGCTATGGGAGCGGTATCTCTTCCTCTGCGGTAACACTTTGCCAGCTCCATGTCATCCAAATACTTTTCAAAATTAAACTCCTCATCTGATGTGGCGAGAAGATATGATGGAATTAGGACTGGCAAGACTCAATTCCTCTTGCTCTTGTCTCTGCATTTAACTAACGGCACCAATTTATTATATATTTTAGGAGTCGGTCCATTTTATAACGACTCGAACTCTGACTCCGATTCCTGCAAAATTGGCACCGACTCCGACTGCACAGCCCTGACAGAACTGGAGCAATTGAGCCATGTTTGCAGGTCGCCTTGCTCGCACCTGCCTTTTCAGCTTTGCCCATACATTTTCGATACGATTGAAATCAGGGTTTTGTGATGGCCACTTCAAAACATTGACTTGGTTATCCTTAAGCCACTTTGTAACCAGTTTGATAGCATGCTTCAGGTCATTGTCCATTTGGACCATCTATTTTGTGAATTGCACCAGTTCCTTCTGCAGCAAAAGAACCCTCAAAAAACATCAAATACCAAGAATTTTCAAAAAGCGGCTCACAGAATTTTTTTTTTTAAATTCTCAGTAAAATGTTCAAACTTTATTGATATGCATTAAAATAACCCAACTATACAAATAACCATTAAGCCTCAATCTACCATATGGAATAAATGTATATTCCTCAAACAAATACCAACCCCACTTATCCAAAGTAGGGTCAAAAGATAGGGACAAACCTACAAACAGATTATAAACTCGCTGAAGCATGCTCTTAAATAATATGTGAATATACACACTCACGGTTCTGTAGATATCACCTCAAGTTGAATCCTCAGCATGTTTCAAAATGGATGGTCATGGGACTGCTTCTGATGGTATCGTCCCTTATGATCCTGTCCAGTTGGAGCACTCGTCCCTAAAGTGACAACTCCACCTTCGATAGCTTGCCCTACCAAAAGAACCACCGTACCACAGTCCAAAAATATCAATGATTTCTTATCCAAGAAGGAACTATTATCACAAGTAAAAGAAAAACGTTCAGTATACAATCACTGACCCAAAAGTCCCGACGCGTTTCCCCAAAACATTGGTTCATCAGGGGACTCAAAATAGGAACTAGAGGATATATTTCTTAAATAGATGAACAATGTGGATGATGGCCACTGTTCATAGGGTGATGTTATGATGAAGCCATATGGAGGATAGATACTGCCCTCCATTTAAAAGACCAGTCTCCTCCCACAAACAAACAATAGACCAATCGCAATCTTACAATAATTTCACACTTACCAAAAACAGCTGTAGCATCTAATGATAACGAAAACACGCACCAGAGATGCCAGAGACTGTGTACATGTCACGTCTAAGCAAGCCAGACCTCCCCAGAAGACGACACCGAACATCCGGCACGCCTGCGCATAGCACAACAATGCGTGTCATATGCTTTCCAATATCCGGAGGCCCAGAAACAGCTGACATTAATCTCCAGGGCGCATGCACACGTCACTACAGTGCATGCCAAATGCGTTCCAGAGTGTCAATGGACAAATGGAACATGCTCATTGCATAGCACCGCCTAAGATATATACAGAAAATATAGTATGGTAAGTATAGCTACTGATAGATAGACTTAATAATTGTCAAATAAAACTAGCACTCACACAATATATTTTTTGTTACCCTTATTTCCACTCTCAATCACAAATGATGAATACAAAGAGACAATAGAGAGAAGAGACATGGAGCTTACTAAAAAAAATCATAAAAATTGTTAAATATAAATATAATTCAGGTTATACCAAAAACACGGTATGATATCCCTGACTACATTTCATTTGTTCCCTACAAATTCAACAAAGGGTATATGGGAAAAAGAACACACATGACGAGCTAAGTAATCACAAAAAACAGCCGAAGTTTAAACATTCATTAAAACCCCTCGGGGTCATCGCCTGCAATCTATATATCCATTCTGTTTCTCTTCTTAATAAACTCATATGCCAGTCACCTCCCCTAGGTGACTTCCGAATCACCTCAATGATGGTAAACTTCAAATATGTGGGATCGTTCCAATGATATTCATTAACATGTTGAGCCAATGATGTGTCCCTTTTATGTCTAATGTCCCCTAGGTGTTCTCCCACCCTCCTCCTGAACTGTCTTTTTGTTTTTCCCACATATCCCAAAGGAGAATTACAGGTGCATAAATATATGACACCTTATGTCTTACAGTTGGAAAAATCTTTCTTGTAATAGACACAACCTGTATGATCGTTCACAAAAGTCTTAGATTGATTCATGTATGGACAAGCCATACAATCAACGCAACAACGAAAAGTTCCTAGGGTCTTCCGGTCTAACCAGGTAACCTCTCTATTTTTAGGACAATACAGACTATGTACAAGTCTGTCCCATAATGATCTACCCCTTCTATCCTTTAAGTCCAGATCAGCCATTAAAATACTCCAGTGTTTAGTATTGCTGTTTCTAACCATCTTGTGACCTTGATCATAATGGGCCACAATTCTTATTGTTTGTTCTGATGTAAACTGATCCTCCTTGGTAGTACCAAGTAGTTTAGACCTATCCTTTTCCAGGGCATGCGCATAAGTATCTTCAATTACCCTTTCAGGATAGCCTCTGTCATTCAAACGTTTCTTAAGATCTTTCGCTTGAAACAACAAATAATCAGCTCTTTGGGAACAGTTTATTCAGACCCGAAGTAACTGTCCTTTCGGGATGCCTCTTTCTATTCAGTCAGGGTGGCAGCTCTCCCACCGGAGAACATCTAGGGGACATTAGACATAAAAGGGACACATCATTGGCTCAAGATGTTAATGAATATCATGGGAATAATCCCACATATTTGAAGTAAACCATGATTGAGGTGATTCGGAAGTCACCCAGGGGAAGTGACTGGGATATGAGTTTATTAAGAAAAGAAACAGAATGGGCATATAGACTGCAGGCGATGACCCCGGAGGGTCTTACTGAATGTTTAAATTTCAACTGTTTTTTGTGATCACTTTGTAATCACTCTGCCGCAATCCTGATACACAGCTGGCGTGTGCTGGCTGCTAATTGCAGCTGACACCTGTCGATTACAGCACGGAATGGAGCCGGCTGCTTAACCAATTGGTTAACATGGCGATTGGAAGCCTTGTGAAGGCTTCCATCAATGAAATGTTTTTGTTTTACTACTTCCTGCCACAAGCAGGAAGTAATAAAACCACCATCTTTGTACGCCCTATTGCATTGTTTGTACAATGCAATATGCTGTATAAATGATCGTGCCCTCTAGTGGTGAAGCACCTTATTGGGACTTAATGTTAAAGTAAAAAATGTAACAGAAACAATGTTTTAAATGTGTAAAAAAAATAAAATAAATAAAAAAATATATATTTATATATATAATATATATTATATATATATATATATTATTATATATATATATATATAACACTCACGGCCACTTTATTAGGTACAACATGCTAGTAACGGGTTGGACCCCCTATTGCCTTCAGAACTGCCTCAATTCTTCGTGGCATAGATTCAATTGGTACCAAGGGGCCCAAAGAGTGCCAAGAAAATATTCCCCACACCATGACACCACCACCACCAGCCTGAACCGTTGATACAAGGCAGGATGGATCCATGCTTTCATGTTGTTGACGCCAAATTCTGACCCTACCATCCGAATGTCGCAGCAGAAATCGAGACTCATCAGACCAGGCAACGTTTTTCCAATCTTCTACTGTCCAATTTCGATGAGCTTGGGCAAATTGGAGCCTCAGTTTCTGTTCTTAGCTGAAAGGAGTGGCACCCGGTGTGGGTCTTCTGCTGCTGTGTAGCCCATCTGCCTCAAAGTTCGCCGTACTGTGCGTTCAGAGATGCTCTTCTGCCTACCTTGGTTGTAAACGGGTGGCTATTTTGAGTCACTGTTGCCTTTCTATCAGCTCAAACAGTCTGCCCTTTCTCCTTTGACTTGGCATCAACAAGGCATTTCCCCCACAGGACTGCCGCTCACTGGATGTTTTTTCTTTTTCGGACCATTCTCTGTAAACCCTAGAGTGGTTGTGCGTGAAAATCCCAGGAGATCAGCAGTTTCTGAAATACTCAGACCAGCCCTTCTGGCACCAACAACCATGCCACGTTCAAAGGCACTCAAATCACCTTTCTTCCCCATACTGATGCTCGGTTTGAACTGCAGGAGATTGTCTTGACCATGTCTACATGCCTAAATGCACTGAGTTGCCGCCATGTGATTGGCTGATTAGAAATTAAGTGTTAACGAGCAGTTGGACAGGTGTACCTAATAAAGTGGCCGGTGAGTGTATATGCAATATTACAAATAAAATAAAGAAATTAAAATAAGTTACACATAATTGGTATTGCCGCTTCTGAAAAAGTCTGATCTATTAAAATATAACATAATTTATCCTATACACTGAACATTGTATAAGAAAAAAGTTCCAAACTCCAAAATTGTGTTTTTATGGTCATTTCAGGTCCCCTAAACAGTGAAATAAAAGTAATCACAAAAGTTTCATATATCCCAAAATGATACCAATAAAAAGTACACTGCAAGCTGCAAAAAATTTACCATCAAAGGTATTGGTCGCAAAAAATGGTGCAAATTTAAAAAAATTAAAATATTTTGATCTTTTTGTGGTACTTTAACATAACGCAAACCCTACATATTTGGTAGGGCCGGAATTGTGTTAACCTGAAGAGTACAGAGAACAAATCATTTGTACTAGAGAGTGAATGCTGTAAAAAAGAAACCCTGCCAACATGGCACAAATACGATTTTTTCACATTTTGACCCACTTATTCTATGATATGGTGAATGACACCATTAGAAAGATTATTTTGTCTTGCAAAATAAAAGCTCCCATATGTCTATGTAGATGGAAAAATTAAAAATGTATGACTCTGCGGGGAATGCAGGGAGAAAAAATCTAACATCTCAACCAAAAAAAGCTAGGTCCTTAAGGGGTTAAATGAGCACAGAAGCATCAGAACTGAACCATGGAGCAACGGAAGAAAGTCTGACTGTCCTGATAAAGCAACCATGTTTTCTTTTGCATCATGTGGAAAGCTGGATGCTTGTGGTATCTGGGCAAGAGATGGCACCAGGATGCACCTTGGGTAGGAAGCAAGTTAGTGGAGGCATTTTGATGCTCTGGGTAATGTTCTAGTGGGAAACCTTGAGTTTTGACATTTATGTGAATGTTCCTTTGATTTACAGTATATCACCTACCAGAATGTAGCAAAGATAAATTAGATTGGTTATTGTTGTGAACTAAGAGCAGATAACACAAAAAGCCATGAAATGACTGCCATGTACACCTCTTTATAGCACTTGCGTTACCTAATGGCATTGCCCTGTTACAATAGGACAATATACTCTGCTGTAGGGCAGAGACTTTGGTTAAAGGAACATGATAAATAGTTCAAAGGGTTTACTGGCCCTTCAACTTCCGCAGATCAGCACAATGTATGTTCTGATCAAAGAAGCCCTCACAATATTCGGTTTTTAGGTTATGGCTGATCAGTATGTGTCAGTAATATACATGCAAATATTTTATTTAGGAGGAATTACCATTAAAGCTTCCTGAGAGCTAAGATTGATGTCAGTTGAGGACAGTGCTCTCTTATAAAATGCTTTCAAATATTTATTCTGTTTTCACTAAATGTATTTTAATGATAGAACCTTGTCTCTTCTTCAAAGCTTTTTAGTTTTTTTCTGTCTTGTCTTTGCATGGTAATTAAAACACCATCATTAGTCAAGACAATAAACATAAGGAAGTAATGTGCTTGTTTTCAGGGCTGAAATGTATAATTCATAGAAAAAAAAATAGTGTACACTATACAATACGTTGGAGACATTTTAAAGACTTTTGTACAAGAACAGAACAGTACTATTCTACGGATGTGTATCCTATGAAAAAAGCTGAATGTTTGCTAAAGAGAGGACAGTTATTTTAAAGTGTAAAAATGTGTGAAATCCATTTTTACAAATAAATGCTTTGAATTTTACAAAATTCTCTACTAAATCAAATAGGGACAGAACACCTGAGACCTAAGGATGTCCAGCAAGAACCAAAATGTCCTAAAATAACATTTAGTTTCTGAAATTGCCATTAGACGTATAGACTTATACGGATACAGAAGTATTAACATTTTTTAGTTTTAAATAGTTATCTAAGCCTTTCTTGAAACCCTCAGCTGTTTCTGCTGTGACCATCTCCTCAGGCAGGCTAATTCATGCATTCACAGTTCTCATGGTAAAGGAGGCTTTTCTCTAAAGATTGAATCCTTTTTTCTCTACATGAAGGGAGTGCCTTCGTTTTTACATGAGATAGCGTTTCACTATACTTTTTGAAGTAGCCATTTATATATTTATATAAATTCATCATGTCTTCCCATAGCCATCTTTTCCCAAGACTATCTAAGTTAAATTATTTTAATATATCCTTGTAACTAAGATGCTCCTTTCCCCTTATTAGTTTGGTTGCTCGTCTTTGCACTCTGTCTAGCTCATGTACATCCTTTGTATAAACTTGAGCCTAAAACTGAACAGCATATTCCAAATGAGGTCACACCAATACTTTATATAGAGTTAATATTACATCTCTGTTCTGCAAGTCCATGCCTCTTTTAGTACAAGCGAATGCTGCTGGCTGTTTGGTAGTGGGGTCCTGTTAAGCATTTTGGGCCCTAATGCAAAATCTGTAAGTTATGTCTCTATATCCAAACTATTATATATTAAGTATAATGAGGAGCAAAGATGCTCCCTTAACATTGCTAAATAGTGTTGCTTAAAGTTTTCCTGAACCAGTCATCCTGAGCCCAATTTTTTCCCCTTAACCTATTTCCAGCCCTAGGTTAAAGTTAAAGGGAACCTGTCAGGTGGTTTATGCTACCTTATCTACAGTAAGTGTAGGATATGATAGAGGAAGAGAAGCTGAGCTCTGTAGGTTCTGATATAGGTTCAGATGATTTGTAGCAGGATTTATGAGTAAAAAGCAGAGTAACTAGTAAGACGGAAAATTAAAGTACTACTTACCCCACTCACTAACAGTGATTTACAGTTTGCTCTGTGCAAACACTGATACAGGGAAAACTATCAATCCCTGTATATGGGTGGGGTTAGAATAACTTTCACTGTCTTTTAAAGGGGTTTTCACATTTCAGTGAATAACTTTAAACATGTAGACAATGGTAAATAAAGACTATTTACATCGCTTTTCTGATTTTGCTTGGTTTCATAGCTTATTTCCTGCTGGTGTACAGTACATAAACTTTATTAGGTTACCAACCATCTCTCTCTGTTCTCATGATGTAGGGAGTGATGCCGATCATGGTGACATCACTCCCTACTGAGTATTCTCAATAAAACAAAAGCTTGTTTATCTATGTTACTGACAAACTTTAACCCTTTAGAGTTCTGAAGCCTTCTTTTTTTTCCTCCTTGCCTTCCGAAAGCCATAACTTTTTTATTTTTCCATCAACATAGACATGTGAAGGCTTTTATTTTGCGGGACAAGATGTACTTTATAATGGTGTAATTCATATTACCATAGAATATACTGGGGAACAGTAAAAAAATTCTAAGTGGGGCAAAATGTGAAAAAAAGTACTTGCGGCATGCTTGTGGGAGGTATTTTTTTATGGAGTTCATTATTTGGTAAAAACAATGTGTTGTCTATATTCTGCAGGTTGATACGCATCTGGCAATACCAAATATTATGGTTTCCTTTATGTTTTGGTACTGTAAAAGAAATTCCAAATATTTTCAATTTTGAAATGTGTGCCGTGGTGACCAATAACTTTTTTGAACTAAAATCTATGACTTGAGTAAGGGGGCATTTTTTGCAGGCTGAAGTCTAATTTTTATTGCTAGCAGTTTGGAATGCATGCGACTTTTTTGATCACTTTTATTCCAATTTTTATGTGATGTGAAATGACCCCAAAAAACCACAATTTTGGCGTTTGGAATTTTTTTCTTCTACGATGTTCAGCATATGGGATAAATGATGTCATATTTTAACAGATCTGACTTTTCCGGATGTGGCGATACCAAATATGTGTAACTTTTTATTATTTTATTTTTTTATTTATAAAATGGTGAAGGGAGGTGATTTGAACTTTTAAAACTTTTTAATTTTTTTTTACACTTTAAAACTTTTTTTATTATTTTAATTTCCGAGTCCCTCTTGGGCATTTCACCACTAGGGGGCTCGATCATTTCTACAGTTTAATGCATTGTATATACAATGAATTAGGGTGTACAAAGATGGTGGTTTCCCCACTTCCAGCCCCAGGCAGAAGCATGGCAGTGATGGAAGCCTTCACTGCCATGTTAGCCAATTTGGACTCAGCGATTTCGCTGCTGATGTCCCAATAGGAGTGGCACTGTTTTTCATTTATTTAGATGGCGTGGGCAACCCTCCCGCGCTGTAACCGTCTTGTATTAGCTGTGATCCCACTGCAAAGCCGCTTACCGGCGCTATGACGTACTCATACGTCATAGGTCGGTAAGGGGTTAAAATATTTTTTTAGCAATGTCGTCTAACAGGCTCAGTTAGGAATAGTAGAGTTGATATGCCAGCAATTTGCTGTAAACCCATTTACAGCCTAACCATGATGCAGGAGCCTGAAGCTGGTTGTGAGAAGCAGGCTTCGTGCAACAGCATGGTGAGAACACCCTTCTAAGGAGTCCGTTTAGTATTTTCTCTGCTCTTTTCTCAGAAATCCTGGTCCAAATCATATAAACCTATATATCAAAGAGCTCAGCTTCTCTCTCTATCATATCCTGCTTAGATATATGAGTATAAGCCACCTGACTGATCAGCTTTAAGCTTAGGGTTTTTTACAGGATTTTAGGGGTTAACCGCCAGACTGGGAGCACTGCAGAACAGTAAATTAACCACTAAAGTCCTACAAAAAAAACCTAACACTAACCCCATCCTGGAGTTAGGGTTGATTTATTATTTTTGCAGATTTTTGCTAAAATTCAGTTTAGTCTCTCACCAATCGAATTGCTCAGTTTTGGGTCAAATTTAAAATTGACACAAATCTGAAACTCAACACTACTGGAGAACAACTTGTATTTTATAAGTCAGTGGTTTGAGAGGGTATTTAACTCCTTACCGACATATGACGTACTAGTATGTCATAGCATTGGTGAGGGGCTTTGCAGCGGGATCGCGCCGCTTGTTGCAGCTGACAACCACCGGTAACAGCACGGGATGGATCCAGCTCCTTTCCATGCAGTTTAATCATTTAGATGCAACGGAAAACACGGACGTGGCGTCTAAATGAATGAGAAACGGTGCTGCACACCATTCCTCACTCCAATAGGGGCCTCCACAATGAGATTGCGTGGTCTTGATCTATTAACATGGCAGCGGAAAGCTTCGTGAAGGCTTCCATCTCTGCCATATTTTTCGTTTTACTACTTCCTGCCCCATATTTGTACACCCTAATGCATTTTCTATACAATGCAATAGGCTGTATAAACAACTGCATCCCCTAGTGGTGAAGCACCCTAGGGGGAATCAATGTACAAAGTACAAAAAAATAGATATTTTAAACTTTAAAAAAAATAAAATAAAAGTTCAAATCACCCCCCTTTTGCCATTTTACAAATGAAAAACATAATATAATAAAAAAGTTGCACATAATTGGTATCGCCGTGTCTGAAAAAGTCCAGTCCATTAAAATATGACAATAAATTATCGCGTACACTGAACACCATAGAAGAAAAACATTCCAAACATTAAAACGGCGTTTTTTTTGGGTTGTTTTCAAGTGATAAAAAAGTTGCATGTATTCCAAACTGGCACCAATAAAACATACACTTAGGTTGCAAAAAATGCCTCCTGATTCAGGTCCAGAGGGAGAAGTACAAAAACGTTGTTGGTTACAGAAAAGGACGTCTTGCCAAAAATGACAAAAATAGAAAAAGTTTGGCTTTTTTTTACTGTACCAAAACATAATGAAAACCCTACATGTTTGGTATTGCCAGATTTGTATCAACCTGTAGAATAGGTTTTCTTTCACATTTTTGCCCCACTTAGAATTTTTTTGCCGTGTCCCACTATAATCTATGGTAATATGAACGAAACCTCTTAGAAAGTACATCTTATCCCACAAAATAAAAGCCCTCATATGTCTGTGTAGCTGGAAAAATAAAAAAAATAAATGGCTCTGGAAAGGCGTAGAGAGAAAAATGAACGTGAAAAAAAATAAAAATACGTCTCAACATTAAGGGGTTAAACACAGCCCTTCCTAGGCCCTCAGGTCAGATGCCACATCTTTTACATATGCCTTGGCCAAAAGTAAGTATCAGCTCCTATACATTGCATATGTGGTAAAATGACTGTTATTTAAAGTAAAACGTTCACAAATAAAAGCCCTTATATATCAAGGCACCATTTAGGACGACATGTCTGAATGGGTCAGTTTTAATGTTCTGGCATTAAATGCGCCAAAAGTGATTAGGCCGCCTAATTTCCCAATGTATGGCACATTCCGTGAATGGCCCAGCACTTTCTAATGTGCCAAAGATGTGGGTCGTTCTGGGGGCATTCTGAGGGCATGTCGCAAAACATTCGTAATATTAGACACATTTATGAATGTGGTTTGGCAAAACTAGGCGCACTCGTACCCCTGCAGCGCAGTCTGCGCCCGGGGCGGGTGGTGCCGCGATCCATGGGCGCCCACGCGCCCACGGGCGCCCGTCCTCACCTGATCGCATTCCTGCCTCTGCTCCCGGCCAGTGCGCGCGCCCCCGCTCTTTAGGGCGCGTGCGCCGGCTCTGTCAAATTTAAAGGGCCAGTGCGCCGGTAAGTGTAATCACCTGCCGCTGACCCTATATTAATGCTCCACCTCTTCCTGGCCCTAGCCGATTCCATAGTGCTCATACCTATGTGAGGAAGCCCTTTCTACGTTCCGGTTGCCGTTCCTGTGTACCAGTCCCTTTGGCTTAGGTTCTCCGACCACGAACCTTTGCTGCATGCCCTGACCTTCTGGCCCGTCCCTGACTACGAGTTTGCCTGCCGATTCAGTACTGCGTTATACCTTGACTACCACCAAAAGCAAGTCACATCAGGGGTAGCGACCTGGTGGAAACCCGCCGCAGCAAGTCCATCCCGCTTTGCGGCGGGCTCTGGTGAAAACCAGGACCCACTTAGACTCCGCTCCCTGGTGTGGCTTCCTCCATCGCTTGTGGTAGCCCAGTGGATCCACGACCTAGGACAGTTACAGCTCTACCTAGGACCGTTACAACCTATTTCAGTGTGATCTACATGAGCCTGAGCAGTTGTAATGGAACCAGATTTGTCATTAGGGGAAAAAAATGTCCCTTAGTTCTCAACTTATACCAGTAAAATAATAAAAAGTAATTTATGATAATTATCAAACTATATAAAATTTAATGATATAAATTTAATAATAAATTATGTAATATAAAATTATATAAGATCCCAAAAATATAACATTTTATTTAAAATTAAATAATATAAGTTGTTAGCATCTACCATAAATCCCGTTCTTAATCATGTATTGCGCCAAAGTTCCATTACTAATGTTTCAAACACAGATATGAGGTGCCTCAAAACTTAGGTGCCATTTATGACCACACATTCAGCACTTTCATATATTCAAACGCATTTTACATGGAAAAAAAGACACAAATAATTGTGTTGAGGCACTATGTTTCATACATGTGGCCCTTAGTATTGACCTACTGTCTACTTCCTTTCCAAACTTGTTGACTAGTGAAGAATAGATTTAAGTCAAGATATTGACATTTTGAAGATTTTAGGCATTTCCTTTATTTTTATTGTATGAAGAACTGACCTAAACTGTTTGGGCAAATGATCCATTAAAAAGGTATTTTAGTGCCATGAAATAATGTTTATGGCTGTTTTTTGTATAATATAAAGAATTTTCCAATATACATTTATCTGATCAATTCCTATTTTTTTCAAGATGTCTGCTTGCTGTTATGTTGTTTAAAGTTAAATTTCTGTCAGATAGGGGTATTTTTGTTAAAGTCACTATTCTTGGA
This sequence comes from Phyllomedusa bahiana, assembly GCA_025379985.1. Taxonomy (NCBI): domain Eukaryota; kingdom Metazoa; phylum Chordata; class Amphibia; order Anura; family Hylidae; genus Phyllomedusa; species Phyllomedusa bahiana. The sequence continues at coordinate 32,041 of JAODAL010014847.1, read as the reverse complement.
AAAAAATAATGTTGGCAGTATTTTATTTTTATTTTAGTAGTCCTATGTAATTAAAAATTACATATAAAATGTTACCCTGCTATATCTGTGATAGCAAAGAGAATAAACTCCTGACAAGCTGGGCAGACTAATCTGAGTTTACTATTGGTGATGCAAGAAATGTTTATCTTCATGAAATTTCATTACAGATATTAGATAATGACATAATGATCTCTCCATTGTTCTCTGGGCATCCCTAGATTTAAACTAGACTAGATCATCAGGGCAATGACAAGAGCAGTACATGAAAGAATAATGGGTATATCTTTTCCTCAATTGGGGGGAGAGGGAGAGTAGTTTCCAGCATTTTCACACTTATCAGTTTGTGCTGATAACACTTACATCGCTTAGGCTCTTAATGGGCCTGAAAGAAAACCATTAAGCAATCCTCATTGCCGTGCTCAAAGACAGGAATTCAGAGAGAAACAGGAAGAATGTCCTTGGGGGAGTAAAAAATATATATAAAATAACGACCACAGAATTTGTACAAAAACATGTACATATAATAGTCATATATTGCTTGTCAATATGTGAAAAAAAAATTGATGGTAGTGTCAGAATCTGATAAATCCAGTTATGGACACACAGGCATAATATTAAGTAAAGTTACGGTACAGTTATCAAAGCTGTGGCTTGCAACTAGCCCCAAGCATATTCATTATCATCACAGGATTATCACATTTTCAATGTTGCAAGCAAATTCCAGTTTATTTGAAAAAAATAAAATAAAAACCTTGCTACTATTACAATAATGTGCAGCACGTACAGAACCTTAACAGAAAGGAGGCATCCATTTTTTTCTGCATAGGTAATAATGGCAGTGTTATGTTACATACTAAACAAATGTGGTTTTAAAGGGGTTTATGCTTCTCTATCTGAGAGCAGAATTTGATGGAGGGAGAGAAACTAAGCTCTGTAATATATAGGTTTATATGATTTGAAACAGGATTTACGATTAAAAAGTCCTGACTGGACTCCATTGAAGTCCTGCTTACCCCACCCACATAAAGTGATTGACGGATTTCCCTGTATTACTGTGTGCACAGAGAAAACTGTCAATCACTGTATGCGGATGAGGTAAGCAGTATAAAAGTTTCATTTTTAAAATTGTCTTTTTATTCAGAAATTTACTATCAAATTATATAAACCTATACATCACAGAGCTCAGCATCTCTCACTCTACTATGTCTTGCTTTCATATGTGGGAGCACAAACAACCTAATCACGTTAGTAGCTTTATCAATCTTAAAAGGTATGCACAGCCACACAAAATTATAGCTTACTGGGGCCGGTCTGATATAAAATCTAAATAAAAGTTATACTCGCCTCCAATGTGCTGCTCTGCACTTCTGGGGTCACGTGCCGACATACTGGAGATACTCACTGTCTATAATGAGTGAATGGGGAGCAAGAATCTTCAGTGTGTCGACATGTGACCCCGGAAGTGCAAAGGAGAGGATCCTGATGCTCTTTGGAGTGGCAGCAGCCCAGCCAGACCCTGGTTAGCCATAAGTTTATATGGTTGAACAACTCATTCAAAGGCTTTGCTATGGACATATTTACTTTACATTATAAATACTTAAAGCATTAAACATTGTAAATTTTTTCTCATTCTTATAGGGCAACGATGTACGGATAATCATTGGTCAGTTCGATGAGCATATGGCAGCAAAAGTCTTTTGTTGTGTAAGTAGAATTTGTTATGGTTTCAACTTTCCAGCCCCTTGTTAGTGACTTAACTGTTTGGTTAGCAGATGTTATTTTTCACATTATACTATACCTCTATATATCATTTCACAAGTTTTTCACAGTGACAGTTTTTTTTTATGATAAATATCTTAAAAATATTCCCATAGACAGCAAAACAAAACAGAATGGAATAATCACACATATTGCAAAGGATCAGAATAAAGTCCTGACCATGGACTTCACACTTTCAGGAAAAAGTGATGACACAAGATTCGTAAGAAATGTATTTAAAAATTATTTAGATTTGTGAAATCTCTTGTAAATATTTACAGCCTCTATTCTTTCCTTATTACCAGAATACAGGGTTACTTAAAAGGGAGTTCCTATGGAGCCGCTTCCTCGTTGAGGTTGGCTCATAGCCAACTACGAACCAACCATGTTACAAAATAAAGAGGGCGGGGTTTGCGGCCGTCCTTCCCATTCAATTGTATAGGAGTTTTGAATATAGCCGAGCACACTCTTTAAGCTGAATTCCGAAGTCCTATAGAAATAATAGGGAGAATGTCCTCAAATGCTGCCCTCCTCATTGTGTAACATGGTCGGCTCTTAGCTAGCTATGAGCCAAACTTCACGTTGACGTGGCTTTGTGATAAAATGGCTTTTGAGAACACCTGTATTCAGCTGGTGATGCTAAAGAAGCACCTATATGTAATTTGATATCTCTTCTGCTAAGCTTTTCCCTTGTCAAAATTGTTTTTGTTTTAACATGGAGTAAATATATTAATGCAATGCTGATAATGGAGTTCTCTAAATGTATGCTAGGTTAACTAGAAGAATAGCTATGCTATGTCTAAAAACATTGTACCATGAGAAATGATCTCACTATAGCCATGATTCTGCAAATTTAAGTTTACTGTAAAGGGAAGCTGTTGCACTGAACATGCTATCTGATCTGCTGACATTATATAGAGGAGAAGATGCTGAGCAGATTGATATATGGCTTTGTGGAAAAAGATTCAATATAGCTTGTATTTTATTCATTTAAATCCCTCCTTATTCTGGATTAAGGAGTCCAGTATGAGGTCTTATCAATGATTGACAAACGTCTCTGTGTGCACACTCATTCAAGGAAGGCTGTCAATTTCTGTAATTGTTATGTTCACTATTTTTTTATATATATATTATATATATATATATATATATATATATATATATATATATATATATATATATATATATGGTACAATTACAGGAATTGTCTTATGAAAAATCCTGTTTTACATTGTAACCACCGCTAATGCTAATGTACTGTATGTTGGCCATTTAAATTAATTGTTGAAATACATAGACAGGGTAGAGCAATCACAGCACAAGTCACCTTTTGCAATAGTTATTTGCTGTGATTCATAATGGGCATCCTGAGCAGTGGTTCCCCAGTTATATGACACCCGTATGCCATAGTACAGCATATGGACAGAAGCTGTTGTATTGAGACCATGTAATTTCATTTCTATCTGCATTCATTAAAGAATAATATTAAATGCTTTAACAAAGTACAGTGTGGAAAAAAAGTATTTAGTCAGCCACCAAAAATTCTCCCACTTAAAAAGAGAGTGAGGCCTCTAATTGACATCATAGGTAGACCTCAACTATGAGAGACAAAATGAAAAAAACAAATCCAGAAAATCATTTGGAAATCATTTATTTGCAAACTATGGTGGAAAATAAGTATTTGGTCAATAAAAAAAGCTCATCTCAATACTTTGTTATATATCCTTTGTTGGCAATGACACAGGTCAAACGTTTTCAGTAAGACTTCACAAGGTTGGCACACACTGTTGCTGGTATGAAGGCCCATTCCTCCATGCAGATATCCTCTAGAGCAGTGTATTTTTGGGGCTGTCACTGTGTAACACGGACTTTCAACTCCCTCCAAAGGTTTTCTATGGGGTTGAGATCTGGAGACTGGATAGTCCACTCCGGGACCTTGAAATGCTTCTTATGAAGCCACTCCTTCTTTGCCCTGGCAATGTGCTTGGTATCATTGTCATGCTGAAGGAACCAGCCCTGTTTCATCTTCAGTGCCCTTGCTGATGGAAGGAGGTTTGCACTAAAAATCTCAGAATACATGGCCCCATTCATTCTATCGTGTACATGGATCAGTCATCCTGGTCCCTTTGCAGAGAAACAGCCCCAAAGCATGATGTTGCCACCCCCATGTTTCACAGTAGGTATGGTGTTCTTTGGATGCATCTCAGTATTCTCTCTTCTCCAAACACGATGAGTTGTGTTTCTACCAAACAGTTCTACTTTGGTTTCATCTGACCATATGACATTCTCCCAATATTCTTCTGGATCATCCAAATGCACTCTAGCAAACTTCAGATGGGCCGGACATGTATTAGCTTAAGCAGAAGGAAACGTCTGGCACTGCAGGACCTGAGTCCCTGGCGGCGTAGTGTTTTACTGATGGTAGCCTTTGTTACGTTGGTCCCAGCACTCTGCAGGTCATTCACTAGGTCCACTTGTGTGGTTCTGGGATTTTTGCTCACCATTCTTGTGAACATTTTGACCCCATGGGCTGAGATCTTGCGTGGAGCCCCAGATCGGTGAGATTATTAGTAGTCTTGTATGTCTTCCATTTTCTAGTTATTGCTGCCACAGTTGATTTCTTCACACCAAGCTGCTTGCCTATTACAGATTCAGTCTTCAAAGCCGGGTGCAGGGTTACAATTTTGATTCTGATGTTCTCTTCAACAGCTCTTTGGTCTTCACCATAGTGGAGTTTGGAGTGTGACTGTTTGATGTTGTGGACAGGTGACCTTTATAGTGATAAGTTCAAACAGGTGCCATTACTACAGGTAATGATTGGAGGACAGAGGAGCCTCTTAAAGAAGAAGTTATAGGTCTGTGAGAGCCAGAAATCTTGCTTGTTTGTAGGTGACCAAATACTTATTTTCCACCATAATTTGCAAATAAATTCTTTCCAAATCAGACAATGTGATTTTCGGTATTTGTTTTCTTATTTTGTCTCACATAGTTGAGGTCTACCTATGACATCAATTACAGGCCTCTCTCATCTTTTTATATGGGAGAACTTGCAGCTGTATCTAGGAACAGGACTCTTAACCCCCTTTGTCTCAGCCTATAGCTTTTTAGAATCATAACTATGTACTGAAAAAGTCCAAATATTAGCTAAACAGACCATTTTCTGCTATCATGTCATTACAAACACATGGGGCCACATGTATGAAAACTGTCTAGGTCTAAAATTCACTTTGTTGCCCATAGCAACCAGTCAGAGCGCCCCTCTCATTTTCCAGAGCACTATATGAAATGAAAGGGGCGCTCTGATTAGTTGTTAAGGACAGCAAAGTGAGTTTTAGACCTAGACAGTTTTCATACATGTGCCCCATGGTCTTGCCATATGCAGAGCCTCAAAGGCTGATAAAAACTGACAATAATGTTGCTTTTAGGGTAAAGCTTCAGGATACATTAACTACAAGGATTTTATTAAAGCATTTATTGCATATGTTTAATCATTTGTAGGCTTATAATGAAGACATGTATGGCAGCAAATATCAATGGATAATCCCTGGATGGTATCAAGCACTATGGTGGCAACAGGCCAATTCCTCCATCTGCTCAAGTAAAAATCTACTCACAGCCATGGAAGGATATGTTGGAGTTGATTTTGAGCCTCTCAGCACAAAAAATATCAAGACTATATCAGGATGGGTGAGCTTTTAACAAAACACAAAATTGTTCACCAATCAAATGGATTACAAGTACAACATACTGTATGATATATATATATATACTGTCAAGCAAACTGTTAGGGTACATTCACACGGCATATTGCTGCAATACGTTGGCTAGCCAGCGCATACTTCTAAAGCGTAGGGGTGGTGGGGGAAATTCACTTCTATTATCCCCGACATGTTACTTACGCGTTGGGAAGATGAAGGTAATTGTGAGAGCTTTGAATTACTGTAATTCTGGGGTGCATTACAGGCATATTCCAGTGCAATTACACTCCAAAATATGCTCCGTAATTATGCCATGTGAACATACCCTTGCAGTAGTCAAAAACAACATGGGCCACATTGGTCAAAATCATCTTACATTAAGACTGTCTGTGTTGCTCATAGCAACCAATCAGAGCTCAAATTTAATTTTTTTAAGCTGGTCTGGAAAAATGGAAGCTAACCTCTGATTGCTATGAGCAACACAGACCGATTTCTAAACAGACAGATTTCTAAATACAGACAGATTGATAAATGAGGCACATTGTATTTTCCATAGTCAAGTAAATTTAGGAAGAAACAACACCTATTAAAAATGTACTGGCTGCCATAGGTAACAGCAAATTTATAATAAGCTTCTAAAGATGCTTAGGAGGAGGTTAATGGTGATGGGTGGAGGTCTCAGGTGCCAGGCAGGTAGATACTTTTGGGTCATGCTCGGACTGGCCCCCAGGGAGTAGAGGAAACCCCTGTGAAGCCCCTGTGCATGGTGGCCCCCTTGACTGCTTTTCAGGAAGAAAGGCAGGGAAAAAAGAGGCATAAAGCAAGAGACAGAATGAAAGAGTCATGTGCAGTATGTGCAGTCATATATAATAGCTGTAGAGTGGGCCCCAAGAATCAGCTTCACCAGTGGGCCCCAAAATATCAACTGTACTGGTGGGCCCCAGACACCCCAGTCTGATACTGACTTGGTTAGTGGGTGTGTGTGGACATCAGGCCTACCAGTGTAGGAGTGCTGGGAGGTTTAGTGCACTGGAGCTGAAATAACCACAGAGACTCTCAATTTGGGATCTGCAGGCTTTACCCAGAGGTTTCTTAGCAGGTTACAGCCCTGTTGACAGGCAAACAATTTCTCACCATGGTTTCCACGCTTCTCCACAAGCATAAATATGGAGATACATGAAGCAACCATTTTAATTTCATTTTCATGTGATTATAGTCAACAAATTTAAATTTAAAGTCTGCCTGTTTTGATTGAATACATCAGTGATACATGCAAATATTTTTATGTTTAAAAAACATAAAAATGAGAACAAGAGATAAAACAACAGATAATAGACAGAAAATGTGCATGTGCAAAAATCAAGGAAAAAGTCACAAAATACACAGGTGAGGTTTACCATAACCACAGTCACTGCATTAAAACTACTACTATTTTTAGGTTTTGTTACACGTTAAACACACATTTGAGGACAAGATGTATTTGGGAGAGAATGGCATATTGTAATGTATTTCACATTTTATACTGCGAGGAAGTTTTATGTAATATATTTTTTTGTTTGAAAATGTTTAGAATATTTATATTATGTGTCTTTATGTAGACCCCACAACAGTATGAAAAGGAGTACAATGAAAAGAGGTCAGATGTGGAGCCCAGCAAATTTCATGGTTATGCTTATGATGGAATATGGGTAATTGCCAAGACACTGCACAGAGCAATGGAATATCTTAACTCTACCAATCGGCATCAAAGTATTCAGGACTTTAACTATACAAACCACAAACTTGGGAAAATCTTCCTCGATGCAATGAATGAAACAAATTTCTTTGGAGTAACAGTAAGTATATGGCATCACATAGTAGGCAATTAACTGCAGAATGTGTGTTTTTATAATAATTGATATTGTGATAAAGGAACACATACCGAACAGCACATAATGGAATGGATTTTTCTTTACTTTTTTCTTTTTCAGCTTTATTTAATATAAAGCGAAACAAAGAAAGTACATTATACAACTATTTTTAAATAAATGATCCAATTACAAATAATGTAAGGCAAAATAAAATGGCATTGAAGTAGAAGAGTAGTTAAAGATATTCCTATGGAAAGGCACAATGGGCCACATGTATGAAGGAAGGCGCGTTGAAGTGGATAGTCGAGTCTCATTTTCAATGTATAATGTGCCTGATGTATGAAAGGGGTTTTTGTGCGCTTCGCCTATGTTTTAGGCGCATTACGCGCCTAAGTAATGCGCCTAACATGTGACAGGCTAGAATAGCATGTCAGTGAATAGAAACTATGGTACTGATCCTGCTTTTAGGACCACAGGTCCCAGCAATACCTGTGCTGGCTTTTGCTGTATATAGAATAAAGGGTGAGAGAAGCAAAAAAAAATGTCAAATTTAATGTAGTAAAAATTTTAAATATAAAAATCTGAACAACATAATCCATGGGTTTTTTTTATGTCAAATTTGTTTTAGATTCTATTCATTTTAAATACATTTCATAGGAGATATTTTTATATTTTTGGAATATTATATATTTTATATTAATTTTTATGATATTTTTCATTAAATGTAAATAATTAAATTTTATACAGTTTGATAATTATAATAAATTACTTTTTATTATTGTACTGGTGTAAGTTGAGAAATAGTGGACTTGTTGCCCCTTATAGCAAATCTAGCTCCACTTCGACTCCTCAGGCTCAGACAGACCACATTGGAATAAGTCTGCCTATCGGAGCAGTAATGCGCCTAGTTTTGCCGAACCACATTCATATATGTGTCTAATATTACGATTGTGGTGTGACACTTCTCCATAAGGACCCCAGAACGCCCCCAATACATCCCCTTATGTTAGGCGCATTAGAAAGTGTTGAGTCTTACGAACAATGCACCTAACACATTCATTAGGTGCATTAGACATCGTAGCCGGCTCAATTAGGTGCATTGTACACCAGAAAAAGGGTGAAAAACACTTTCACACATGTCGTTCAATGTATGTAAGGTTCTACGTGTAAATTGGTTGTTTTTAGCAGGGAAAGATATACGTCTATTAAGTAAAACAGCGTTTTGAGATGAGGTTTCACAGTGCAACAAGGAATTCAACCCCATGAATTATTTAGATAAAAGAAAAAGAATAACTAAACAGCAATTGTCACCAGCAGGGGTATAGGTGCAGGGCACTTTGAGAAGATTGATAACATCCGATCTTTACACTATAAGATCTCACTTTTCATGAATATGTGTTTTCTTTTTTTTGTAGTTATCAAAATCAGCATGATATAAACTTTTGGGTAAAATATATCCATTTAAAAAATATATTTTTAGCCAGTCCTGAAAGACAAGGCCTGGTGAGAATGAACTAAATGAGAAAAAAAGGCGTTCAATTATTTGATACTTCTAAAGCATGTCTAAGGCAGATGTCACTTGGAATATTCCATAGTCCTCTCTCAACTGTCATTCTTTTGGCATTACAGTCACACTTTTCAGCTTTGTAAAATATGAAATTAAATAGGTATACTGTATCCTTAGACATTTTCACATGGTAATCTTATGAAATTTATGTCTATTTTTTTTTCTTTTATCTGTTTTCCTTTTACATATTTCTTAACGTTTCTGTTTAGGCCAACAATTATCATGCATTGTTAAAAAAGCAGGTCAAAAAATGCAATAATGTTGTTTGAACAGATCAAAATCTTTAGTCAGATTTTTATAGCTGATAGCACTGAAATTCAATGTGAATCTTTACTGTAGCTACATATGCTCCTGGTGTTGTGACAGGTCTATATGTGTAGCAATGATTCTGTGGATTTAATGATGGCAGTAAATTTATATATCAGTAAGGTAGGTCCCCATTCACATCAGCTGAGGCTGTTCAAGTTATTTAAGAAGTTGTAGGGGTTGACAAGTTTTTGAGAAGCATTTGGGTAATAGTTTTTTTTTATATCGAGTAGTTTATTTTAATTATAGTAATATAAAACATTGGGTCAAATTGGGCTTATTGCAAGACCAACCAAGACCAACTTTAATGTTTTAAACTGCTCCAAAAAAATGAAAGCTGGCCTCTGATTGGTTGCTTTGGGCAACAGTTTTACTGTTGGACAATTTTGAAAAAAAAATATATACAGTCATCATATATGAAACACTTTGCTTCCAACACCATTATTGCTTGTCCCCATGGCAAGGGTTGTCAGTTTTTCAGACGTTTTCTGGTTTCACAAACCGTCTGAAAACCAACTTTCAACGCTTCCCTATAGACTTTAATAGAAAATTTTCCGCCGGACGGTCCTTAACACTGCTAGAGGTCTGAAAAACTTAGAACATGTTCATTCTTCCGCCCGGTTTTCGGGCAGAACATGAACATGTGGGTGCGAGGGGGGGACGGCAAATCCACAAACCACGGATAAAAGGCGTCCCCCTCCATGCCTAAAAAAGACCAAATACCGGTCGGGGTATTTGGTCTTTGCCGTGTAAACGCAACCTTATAGGCTTATTTATCAGAAATGTAATGTGAAAACTGCTGTATGAGTAGGATAAATTTTTTTAGCTAGTTGGTTCCTGAGAAAAGTGCCTCAATAAAGAAAGTGAATATGTTAAATGGCCAGCTTTTTATAGATGGATAGATGGACAAAACCAAGTCCCAAAACTATTACTACAAAGGACCAAATAATCCTGCCAGACCCTGACCGAATGCGGCCCCCACATGTGACTATCAGCTGTACACAGGCTCTGATTACATATACCACCGCCATACAGTGACCAGATAGTGGTAGATACTAGTTGTATGTAGATGCTCTGCAGACATATAAGTGATTACACAGTTACATTTAGTGACTCACAGGAGACGTCTTTTCTGATCAGCGTCGTTCACGTTCCCTTTTCTTCTCCATCCGGTTCACACCTTCATGTTGATTGCTCCCGGCCAATACTCGTCCCTGCAGATTTGGACACAAATATCTTAGAATCCTCAAGCAGGTATATAGATATAGGGGCACTGAGGCAGGTATATAGGGGCTCAGACAGGAATATAGGGCCACAGGCAGGTATAGGGGGCCACAGGCAGTTACATGGGGCCACAGGCAGTATATGGGGCCACAGGCAGTTATATGGGGCCACAGGCAGTTATATGGGGCCACAGGCAGTATATAGGGGCACTAAGGCAGGTATATTGGGCCACAGGCAAGTATATGGGGCAACACGCAAGTATATGGGGGCACTGAGGCAGGTATAGGGGCCACAGGCAGTATATGGGGCCACAGGCAGTATATAGGGGCACTAAGGCAGGTATATGGGGCCACAGGCAGTATATGGGGCCACAGGCAGTATACGGGGCCACAGGCAGGTATATGGGGCCACAGGCAGGTATAGGGGGCCACAGGCAGGTATAGGGGGCCACAGGCAGTATTGGGGGCCACAGGTAGTATATGGGGCCACAGGCAGGTATAGGGGGCCACAGGCAGGTATAGGGGGCCACAGGTAGTATATGGAGCCACAGGCAGGTATAGGGGGCCACAGGCAGGTATAGGGCGCCACAGGCAGGTATAGGGGGCCACAGGCAGCTATAGGGGGCCACAGGTGGTATATGGAGCCACAGGCAGGTATATGGGGCCACATTCAGGTATAGGGGTCCACAGGAAGTTATATGGGACCACAGGCAGTATATGGGGCCGCAGGCAGTATAGGGGGCCACAGGCAGGTATAGGGGGCCACAGGGAGGTATAGGGGGCCACAGGGAGGTATAGGGGGCCACAGGCAGTATACGGGGCCACAGGCAGTATACGGGGCCGCAGGCAGTATACGGGGCCACAGGCAGGTATAGGGGGCCGCTGGCAGGTATAGGGGGCCACAGGCAGGTATAGGGGGCCACAGGCAGTATACGGGGGCGCAGGCAGTATACGGGGCCGCAGGCAGTATATGGGGCCGCAGGCAGTATATGGGGCCGCAGGCAGTATATAGGGGCACCGAGGCAGGTAAACGCTATAAAAATAACCACATTAATACTCACCTTAACATCCCCGGCGAGCGCGCTCTGTCCTCTTCAGTCCTGCGCTCCTCCAGCAGCTCCTCGGGCGCACAGCCTGTGACGCGCTGTGCGCCCGAGGACAGGCCGCGGCGTGATGAGATCATTACATCGCACCGCTGCCAGCTGAGCCGCACGGGTGCAATGAGGACCCGGCGGCCCCGCTGTGTTGGACCCGGAGACGGTCCGACACTGTCTGCGGGGCAGGGAGCGCTCGCTCTCTACTCCGCAGAAGCCCTCGGCTGTATGTGTGTCCAGCGGACGCACATGCAGCTGAAGGGCCAGTCGGTGTTCCAGGTCCATGGCAGCGGCCTGGAGCCCGGGAGATTCGGGGCACAGGGGGTTTTATTCGGGGCCCGAGCCCCGAATAAAACAGCCTAGCGACGCCCCTGCTACTGCCACAATAGAACTCATCAGAATCTGTATGATCAACAAGATGGAACTGAAAACAGAGGTAGTGAATGAAGTGTAAGAATCTGGTGGTACAAAAATGGAGCTTTTTTGCCATAAAAAGTTATCAGAAACATGAACACCACACTATTCATACCAGAATGAGAATGGTAGTACTATCATCTTGTTCTGTATATTGTAAAAAGAACCATCACATTTTCATGGAGATTTTAGTGCTTATTTCCTTCTAAAATCTGCATTAAATCCACCAAAAAACTTTGATTTTAAAAGGAAATGAAGATAACAGTTCATAGGCTGCTAAGCTTTTCATACAGATTTAAAATTTGCATCACATAGAATTCTTCAGATTCTGTGTGGTAGTCATCTAATGCAGTCAATCAATAAACTCGTGAGCCATCAGTAGAGCACAAGTTTAGGATTTTTGACAGCGGTTTCTCTTAATATCAATTTTTGGGCTGCTTAATTTTGTTGTGTGAAGTTACCCTAAAGTTTAATTATTTGTGCAGCATATAATAAAGGCAAAGATATAGTAAGATATAGGTTTATATGATTGGGAGCCAGATTAAATTCTGACAGGGTGTGATTGTCACACCCACATAAAGTAAACGACAGCTTAGGCTCTGTCTACACAGCACAGATTTTGCGTCAGATTTTCAGTGTTTTTTTTAGTATTTAGAAACCTCTGAAACTCTGACAGAGAATTTTTCACATAAATTTCAATACAGAAAAATGATCTATAGCTTACAAAGGTATTATTTTTCTGGTCAGTTTTCAAAGCTGGAAGTTTTAGGAACACATTGTAAATTCTGCTAGAGTTCGGCAGAAAATTTACCATTGAAGTCTATGACTATGTCCACACAGCACAGGTTTTCTGTCAGATTTTCTATGGTATATAGTATTTAGAAACCTCTGAAAATCTGAAACTTTTCACAAATACTGCCTGAAAAATCGCCCAAAAAACCACACCAAAAACCTCAACAAAAAACTAAAAACCACCCAAAAAACTCATCAGAAACCCAGCTGCTTTAGACAAGAAGTGGACAAAATACTCCAGTTCAATGCAGTTTTTAGGTTTTGGCTTTTAGCAAGTTTTTTGCCCTATGCGGAGTCATATCAGGATTTACTCAGAAATCCTGCTCCAAATCAAATATACCTCATAACAGTTGGGCAATCTGACTGGTTCACTTCAACATTTACTACCCTGTTTCCCCGAAAATAAGACAGCGTCTTATATTAATTTTTGCTCCTAAAGATGCACTATGTCTTATTTTCAGGGGATATTATTTTTCCATGAATAAATTATAGCATGCTACACTACTGTAGTGTGTGTAAAGGATATTTTATGGCAGCTGCAGTGACTTATCTCAAAGGATAGCAAATGTGACATGCTGGGACCTGTGGAACTAGAAGTCCCAGCATTCCCCATCAGTCATCCTGTGAGATGTGTGTGTGTCAGTATCATTGCTCTGTTCTCCCCCCTCGTCCCTCTGTTACTTACATGTACTTTCTGTCTACTCTCCTTTGGATGTTTGGGACCTGTGGTGACATCACAGTCACATGACCTCCCTTCACAGGTCCTTCAACCCTCTAATGCAGTGTTTCTCAACTCCAGTCCTCAAGACCCCACAACTCCTTAGCATTGCACAGGTGATTTCATTATGCTGCACAGGTGATTTAACCCCTTAAGCCGAACGCCTGAAAAGTAGTTAATGACCAGAACATTTTTTTAGTTTTGGCTCCTTGCGTTTAAACAGTTGTAACTTTTTTATTTTTTCAATGACGCAGTTGTATGAGGGCCTCGTTTTATTCGAGACAAGTTGTACTTTATAAGGGAATAGTTTAAGTACACTTATAAATAATTGCAGTATTTTTTTTTTTTTTACAAAAAATTTTTTTTTTTTGTTTTTTATTTTTACACCATTCACATTTCCCACTTAATAACTTGTTAGATTAATTCTACAGTTATTACGGTCGTTGTGGAATACCAAATATGTGTAGGTTTTTTTGTGCGTGTAATTTATATACAATTATTTTTTATTAAATATTTTATTTTATTTTATTATTATTTTTTTTATTCTTTTTTTTACACTTTTTATGGTTTTTTGTAACTTTTTTTTGACTCCCATGAAGGGAGAACTGTTTAACAATTTTTTTAATTTTTTTTTTTTTTACACTTAGTAATGTATTAGCATATTCATATATGCTAATACAGCTAATCTGTGTCACTGACACAGGCAGTGATTAGGACAGCACAAAGTGCATCCTAATCACTGGCTTCTTACACAGACAGCTCTGGGGCCACTCTAGGTCCCCAGAGCTGACTGTGCAGCATGGTCCCTGAGCTCTGTCGGGTCACCGGCGTTCCGATCACCCGACAGAGCAGGGAAACCTTTGATTGCGCTGCGGTAACGCACCGCCGCAATCAAAGGGTTAAAGCACCGGGTTGCGGAGGTTTCCTCCGCTCCCCGATGCCTGCAGGACATGCTCTGGGATCGGGGCTGTGTAGCACAGCCCCCCCCAGCGCAGCTGCGGCGCCGGGCGCCGCAAACCCCGATGTCTGCAGCGACGTCAAAAGACGTCGCTGCAGACGAATGACCCGCACCGGCCGCCGTCAAAAGACGGTGCGCGGTCGTTAAGGGGTTAATTATTGTCAGTGCATTCTGTGGGATATCCTGAAAACATGACCTGTTGGTGGGTCCTGAGGACAGGAGGTGAGAAGCACTGCTCTAATGATTCCACTATGTCTGATTTTGGGGGGTGGCTTTTATTATGGAATTCATCAAAATCTCTGCTATGCCTTACTTTGGGGGGTGTCTTATTTTCGGGGAAACACGGTATGCAGAGCGCAACAAGATTTGAACTTAAAATATATTTAAATGGCTATGAATACTTAAGGCAAACCCATGTCAAGAGTACTAGGGATCATGCAATAGTAAACTAAACCTAACTAAATGTATTTTCTACCAGGCAAGATTATGTCTGGTGTAATACTATCGGATTCCAGATTATAGATATGAGCCTGATTTTTCAAGTAGGACACCTATGCCTTTGCTCAGTTGAATGTAACTAAAAACAGTGGAGCTATATGACTACAGATGTAATAGAGTTAGACTGCCAAGGGAGTCACTTTAATGAGTTGAATCTATAACATTCCTTAGGGAGATTTTCCTTTTCGGAAATGTTCCATGTACTTCAATTTTATATGTGCCTTGTGGCAGACCTGACTTTTGTATAAAAGACTCTTTGCTAATTTTGACATTAATTTATTTGACAACCACTTTGCAGCTTCTTGTCCTTCAAAAGTGTCTTTCTTTAATATAATTTTGTTTGCAGTCCCTTCTGTTATCCTTCTTATACAAGAATTTACCAAAACAACAGGATGCCTAAGCAATTTCTCATTATAGTATTTACTTTGTTTATTCTTTTTATCATTTTATACCTGAATAATAAAAAGCAAATGCTCAGGATACAAGATTTATTGAGTTCTTATATATTCACAGAAAAATCCAGATAACTCTCATAAGATTTAACTTTTAATAGTTCACTTAAAATTATATATACCATAAGTCATTAGGTAATAACCTATCCAGCATTATAATAAATGTCTATAGAGCAGGCTCGCCTTCAGGGAACTAACAGATAAACATGCAGGGTATATATAACAGTGGCCTGTACTATGTTTTAGATTTATCTTCTAGACTATAAGTTATTTATTAATAATTCAATTTATAAGTGGAACTCTATTTTCTTTGAACTACCTTTAATATTAAAGGGGTTGTCCACTTATTTTTTATTTTGTTTTATTTTTAGCATATAAGGGTCTATTTAAAATAAAAACCTTATAGTCATCTCTCTCCAGTGCTGCGCTGGTCTTTTGTTTACTTCTTGCTTCTTCCAAACGGAGATATCACCACTACAGCTGTTGATTAGCTGTAGTGGTCACAAGCAAATGATGGCATCTAGAGATGGGCGAATTGATTCTAACGAATTGAAATTCGTTTAATTTGGGAAAAAACTTAAGTTCGAACGAAGTCGAAGTTTTGGGGTACTTCGCTAAAACGAAGTGTGCTTTTGATTGATAAAATGGCTCCCGAGCACATGGCTTTTACATGGGGCAAAGAACTCTGGGAGGAAGAAGGGCATAGCCTGCACGACATGTGCAGAGATGAAGCCAATCAGAGACCGGCGGATTCTGGTGATGTCACCGCCACTATATAAGTCCGGGCGCGACGCTGGGAGCTCATACCGCTCTCACTGTATGATTAGGGAAAAGTTGCCTGCCGCGGCGGGCCTTGTGATAGCTCTTACAAAAAGAACTCATTTTTATACAGCGATTTTTTTGGGGTGTTTCAGCTTGTCTCAGAGACTGCTTCTCTTAACGTTCTATTTCTGATTTTGTGGGGGTATTGGATCTGAAGTCCAGTGTGTGTCCAGTGCAGCTGCATATACATTTTAATGCTATCTGCTCACACCCAATTGAAAAATCCAAGGGTGATCTAAGCCTGTTCTGTTGTATTCATTTAAAGAAACAGCGTTTTTACAATACAAAATACCACTTCATTTTTGGCTGCTCAATTCTTTTGCGCAATTTACATCCAGGGTTAATTAAGCGTTTTTTCTGCTGTTGTGGTGACTAAAAGAAAACGTTTATTTCACCGCCAAAAAAAAAAATTTTTTTCCTGTAGCATAATTCACAAGCGAAAGTTAATTACAAGTTTTCCTTTTGTGTGTAGCGTAAAAACACGCCATTTGTAACACGCTACAAAGCTCGTAGTTTTTGGTTGCTCAATTCTTTTGCGAAATTTTAACATCCAGGGTTAATTAAGCATTGTTCTGCACCCTGTAGTGACTAAAAGAAAACGTTTTATTTCACCGCCAAAAAAGAAATTTTTCCTGTAGCTTTAAATTCAAAAGGGCGAAGGTTAATTACAAGTTTTCCTCTTATTGTGTAGCGTAAAATACACGCCATTGTAACACGCTACAAGCTCGTAGTTTTTGGCTGCCTCAATCTTTGCGCAATTTACATCGCTTGTGAATTAAGCGTTGTTTCTGCTGCTGTGGGTGACTAAAAGAAAACTTTTATTTCACCGCCAAAAAATAAATTTTTCCTTTAGCATAATTCACAAGCGAAGGTTAATTAAAAGTTTTCCTTTTGTTGTGTAGCGTAAAAAACACGCCATTGTAACATGCTACAAAGCTCGTAGTTTTTGGTTGCTCAATTCTTTTGCGCAATTTACATCCAGGAATTAATTAAGCATTGTTCTGCTGCTGTGGTGACTAAAAGAAAACGTTTATTTCACCGCCAAAAAATAAATTTTTCCTGTAGCATAATTCACAAGCGACGGTTAATTACAAGATTTCCTCTTATTGTGTAGCGTAAAATACACGCCATTGTAACACGCTACAAAGCTCATAGTTTTTGGCTGCTCAATTCTTTTGCGCAATTTACATCGCTTGTGAATTAAGCATTGTTCTGCTGCTGTGGTGACTAAAAGAAAACGTTTATTTCACCGCCAAAAAATACATTTTTCCTGTAGCATAATTCACAAGCGACGGTTAATTACAAGATTTCTTCTTGTTGTGTAGCGTAAAATACACGCCATTGTAACACGGTACAAAGCTGGTAGTTTTTGGCTGCTCAATTCTTTTGCGCAATTTACATCCAAGGGTTAACTAAGTATTTTTCTGCAGTTGTACTCAGTAAAAGAAACTTTGTTTTTCACTGCCACAGAATAAATTCTGTAGCATAATTGATATCTGAAGGTTAATTAAACCTGTTTGTGCTTTTATATTCAGTAAAATACACAGAGTTTTTAAAAACACACATACAAGTCAATTTTCCTGCCCATTTGTGGAGCGCAATTTATATCCAAGGTTACCCAAGCTTCTTAGTGGGTTAATTTGGAGTCAAAATACAGGGTGTGTTTTTTATCATATACAGATATTTTCATCAAACAGTGTCTGTACATTTAGAACAAACAGATGTCAGACAAAAGAGGTGGCAGGCTTTTCACCTGCGAGGGGCGAGGCAGAAACATTCCAGGCCCAGTCGCAGCACAGCAAGGGGACGTCGCAGCAGGGGTCACTCGGTGAGGCCACAACTGCCGCTGTCATCTAGCGGCCGTGTGCTGACTAGAACCAAAGGTTCTTGATTGGTTGACTGGGGTCATCAACTTCCTCCCAAATGACATCTGACAACCCCAGCCAAGAGTCGGTGGGAACGTCAGACACAACCCTTATTGGCATGGCCCAGGAGCGGGTCAGGGGCCCTCACCTGTCCTCAACCCGCCTCTGTCCCCATCCAGTTCCCTCAGCCAGAGTCTACTAGGGGTTCTGGGCTCAGTGCCACTTTTATAGGGGAGGATGAAAAATTTTTGAGGAGGGCAGTCAGCAGCTACTTGGCAGCGACGAAATGGGGCCAATATCCCCTGCTTCTTGCAGTAGGCGGCAAAGATAGATGGGGGAGAGTGGCATGGGAGGTCTGTTGTGATGGGTCAGCCTCTGCATACCAAGACCGGTGATGAGGACAGCAGTGACGATGAAACACAAATAGATGATGATGTAGCCGACAGCACTTGGGAGCCGGATGAGGCAGGGGCTTCATCATCGTCAGGAGAAGAGGGCGTCAGTTGCGCGTCAGGCAGCGGCGCAGCCAGCAAGTGCGTTGTGTGGCCGTGAGTCAGCAGGGTAGCAGCAGTGTAAGGTCGGGAGCCAAGCGGCCACGGGGTAAAAAACCCGCTTCGCAGGTCCAAGAAAGTAACGTCACAGGGGCTCAGCGCGGCAGCGGCGGTAGTAGTCACTCAGTGCGGAGCGTTGGCGGTAAAATCCGATACTCAGCAGTGTTGCAGTTCTTTGTTAAGACACCGGAGGAGCCGAATATGAGTATATGTAGAATCTGTGGGCAGAAAGTGAAGCGTGGCCAGGGAGCTAACATTGGCACCACGGCCCTGCGTCAACACATGCAGCGTCACCATCCGGTGGCCTGGGAGAAATGTGGCTCAGATGTGGTGGTCCATCCCGCCGCCGCAGCAACAGCAGCAGCAGTCCCAGTGGCATGCATTTCCATTGCAGCCAGTCAAGGCTCCACCCCCTCTGCAGAAGGGAAATGTTTCTCTTTGACATCATCTCCCGGTCCAGATGCTCCTGCTCCCCGCTACTCATGGCGCCAGCAGTCGTTCAGCGAGGCGATTGCAAAGAGACAACAGTATGCAAAACCAAGCATCCTAAGGTGCAGCAGCTGACCGTGCTCCTGTCCAAGTTGTTGGTACTGCAGTCGCTCCCTTTCCAAATGGTGGACTCTGCACCGTTGAGAGAACTAACGGCTTGTGCCGAGCCGAGATGGAGAGTTCCAAGCCGTAATTTCTTTTCAAAAAAGGCAGTACCAGCATTTCATAAATATGTAGAACAGAAGGTGGGCCAGTCCTTGAGCTTATCGGTTTGTTCCAAGGTGCACGGCAGCGCGGACATCTGGAGCTGTAACTACGGTCAGGGCCAGTACATGTCCTTTACGGCCCACTGCGTGAATGTGCTTCCTGCCCAGGCACACCAACAACTTGGACAGGAGACGGCGCTTTCTCCTCCACGTTGTCAAACTGCGGCTCCTGCGCCAATGTCCGCCTCCTCCTCCTCCTCCACCAACCCCCCACCATCTCAGCCTCCACAAGTACTGCTCCATCATACCACATGTGTAGGCACAGCGGTGTCACGCAGTTCTACACCTGGCTTGCGAACGAAGTCACACAGGGGAGGAACTGCTCCGCGTCATGCAGCAAGAAATCGATGTGTGGCTTTCTCTGGGAGTAACATGGTGTCCGCGCTGCACCGAGGAGGGATGGTCCATGCGCCCTGCATGGCGCATGTGTTCAATCTGGTTTTTGAAAAGGTTCCTGAAGTCTTCCACCGATCTTCAGAAGATTTTGAAAATGGGCAGGAAACTGTGCATGCACTTCATCCATTCCTACAAAGCCAGGAACACCCTCCTCGAGTTGCAGCGGCAGAACGGCCTCCCCCAACACACACTGATATGCGATGTTTCCACCCGCTGGAATTCCAGCCTGCACATGTTGGAAACCCACTGTATGAACAGAGAAAGGCCATTAACGATTTATGATGATCCAGGCGGACAGGAGTACTCCCCTGTGTAACTTTGATGTCAGCCAGTGGCAGCTCATGCGTGACACCTGCCGTTTGTTGAGGGCCATTCAAGGAGGCCACGTTATTTGTCAGTCGCCAGGACTACGGGATGAATAACGTCATTCCACTGCTTCATATCCTGGAACAGATGCTGAAAAAATCTGTCTGAGCAGGGGACTGGAGACGTGGCGACTACATCTCGCGGCCACATGAGTCCGGTGGGGACTGAAATGGAAGAGGAGGAGGAGGAGGAGGACATTGGAGCAAAAGCATTGTTTGGTGAAATGAGTGGATTTTCTACCCAGGTGACAAGAAAGGGGGAGCAGGAGCAGTGGAGGAGGTAGATGGAAAAATGAGGAAAACAGGCAGATGACCCGCAAGCACCTTGGCAGTATTTCAGTGGAGATGGGGGGCAGGGAGCCCCTCAGAGTCACTTGTGCAGATGACCCGCAGCATGCTGATTTGCCTGGCTAGTGACAGCCGAATAGTCAGCATCCGGCATAGGGATGACTTCTGGCTCTCCACCCTATTGGACCCTTGCTACCGGTCCAAAATGGGAGCCTTTTTCCCAGCTATTGAGAGGGGAGGAAAACTCAAATACTATAGGAAATCCCCCCTTAGTCAGTTGGCCGCTGCCTATGTGTGGCAACCTCCCCCTCCTCTGACAGGTCTGACCGGGGGGTTCTTCAGCGCTCACGTACTACTGCCGCGGCTGCTGGGGGAAGGGGGGGGGAGGAGCAGTACCAGCTCCATCAGCAGCAACCTAAGTCTGGAGTCACTGATGAGCAGCTTCCTTCACCCGCCTAGTGAGGAGGGCAGTCGCCAGAGCAGCAGCAGCCCGGACCTGGAGCAAACCCTGAACCAACAGGTGGTGGCCTACTTGGACAGCATTCAGCCACCCCAGATAGAAGATACGCTGGACTATTGGCAGCCAAACTGGATGTGTGACCGCAACTTGCCAAGTTTGCAGTGGAGAAGCTATCCTGCGCAGCCAGTAGTGTGGCATCAGAGCAAGTGTTCAGTGCGGCGGGGGCCATCGTTATCCCAAGGAGAACCCGCTTTTCCATGGGAAATGTGAAACAACTGACCTTTGTCAAGATGAATCAGGCGTGGATCGGCCGGATTTCCACACACCAATGCCTTAGGCGTCAGGGCTACATCAGCCATGACGCCTCACCCAAACTGTGAGAAATGAGTATGGGTTCAAACTACCTGCCTCAGCCACTATTCTGAGGCCGCCACCCGACTGATGCCACACATCTGCTGACAGTTTCTACATCTGCCACCAACCATCTTTACCAGGGACTGGTATTGCCACCCACCTCCACACTCGTCATTGTGCCACTCCCTGCCCTCATACTGCTGTTGCTGTTTGCTGGTGCCGTGACATCCACACTGTGTCATTGTGCCACTCTCTGACCTCATGCTGCTGCCGCCGTCACCTCCACTCTCTGTCATTGTGCCACTCTGTGGCCTACTCCAGTTTTTGCCACCTCCAGAATGTCATTGTGCCACTCTCTGAACACATGCTGTTGCTGCCGTCACTTCCACTCTCTGTCATTGTGCCACTCTGTGGCCTACTCCTGTTTTTGCCACCTCCAGAATGTCATTGTGCCACTGACTGACCTCATGCTGCTCCTGTGGCTGCTGCCGTAACCACACACTGTGGTCATTGTGCCACTCCGTGGCCTACTACTGTTTTGCCACCCCCATAATGTCATGTGCCACTCTCTGTCCTCATGCTGCTGCTGCCCTTACCTCCACTCTCTGTCATTGTGCCACTCTGTGGCCTACTCCAGTTTTTGCCACCTCCAAAATGTCATTGTGCCACTGTCTGACCTCCATGTACTGCGTGCTGCTGCCGTAACCTACACACGGGTGTCCTGACCTCATGTGCTGCCACCGTCACCTCCACTCTCTGTCTTTGTGCCACTCTGTGGCCTACTACTTTTTTTGCCATCTCCAAATGTCATTGTGCCACTGTCTGACCTCATGCTGCTGCTGCCGTGAACTACACACTGTGTCATTGTGCCACTGTCTGACCTCATTCTGCTGCTGTGGCTGCTGCCGTGACCACACACTGTGGCTTTGTGCCACTCTGTGGCCTACTCCTGTTTTTTGCCACCTCTAGAATTCATTGTGCCACTGTTTGACCTCATCTGCTGCTGCTGGTTGATGCCGTCTACTCCACACTGTGTCATTGTGCCACTCTTTGGCCTACTCCTGTTTTTGCCACCTCCAGAATGTCATTGCGCCACTGTCTGACCTCATGCTGCTGTGGCTGCCACCGTCACCTCCACACTCTGTCACTGATGTTGCCACCCGAGCCCTCAGCTTGTTTTTTTCCAGCCGTCGCTGCCATGACTTTATCAGGCTACATTCCCGCTTGAGTTTTTTGGTCAGTTTTGCCCTCTTAAGTGCCCAGGGAATTTTATAGTGAAGCGATTCTAAGAGCGGCGGCAGTCATCTGCGTGTCATACTAAAACACAACATTGTATGAAGACCAAACCAAGCTCCCTCTGCATATTTAAAAATGGCACAACGTTCTACACCCTTCAGGCTCTGTGCAGCCTGGAAATAGCCGTTTTTAACGTGATTCGTCCTGAAGTAATTCGGACCGAATTTATTTTTGTCGGGAAATTCGGCGAAGTGACCGAACCAAATTTTTGAGAAATTCACCCATCTCTAATGGCATCAGGCAATCGGCAGAGGTGAGTATATGTTTTTTTTTAACCCCTTAATGACCCTGGACATGAGAGTACATCCCAGGGTCGCTAAGGGGCTATGTAGTGGGATCACGGCACCATCCCACACTGTTTAACCCTTTAGACACCGCGGCAAACATGGCCGCGGCATCTAAATGAAAGAGAAACGATGCCACTTACAGTTTCTCACTCTGATCGAAATCCCTGCAGCGAAATCGCAGGATTCCGATTGGTTAATATGGCAGCTGGAAGCCTTGTGACCGCTTCCATTGCTACCATGTTTTCTGTTTTACTACCTCCTGCCACAGGCAGGAAGTAGTAAAACCGCCATCTTTGTGTACCCTAATGCATTGCATTACAACTCATTAGGCTGTATAAACGATCGCGCCCCCTAGTGGTGAAGTATCCTAGGGAGACTCATAGTTAAAGTTAAAAAAAAAAGTTTTAATGTGAAAAAATAAAATCACCCTCCTTTTCCCATTTTACAAATAATAAAATACAATGATTAAAAAGTAACACATATTTGGTATCATTGTGTCCAAAAAAGTCTGATCTATTAAAATATAACATCATTTATCAAGTACGCTGAACAGCTTAGAAGAAAAAAAAATCCAAATGCCAAAATTGCGTTTCTTTTGGTCATTTCATGTCCTCTAAGAATTGAAATAAAATTGATCAAAAAAGTCACATGTATTCTCAACTGGTACCAATAAAAAGTACACTTTAGCCCGCAAAAAATACATCCTTTCTTAAGTCCGTAGATGTTATAACAAAAAAGTTAGTGGTCGCAGAGATTTTTTTTTCATGGTACCAAAACATAAGGGAAACCAAACACATGTTTGGTGTTGCCGGAATCATATTAACCTGCAGAATACAGCAAACACATAATTTATACTGAAGAGTGATAGCCCTACAAAATAACCTTGCAAACTTGGCACAAGTACGTTTCTTTCACATTTTGTCCCACTTGGTATTTTTTTGTGGCTTCCCAGTATATTCCGTAGTACAGTGAATAAGACCATTAGAAAAAAAACAGATTGTCCTGCAAAATAAAAGCCTTCATATTTCTAAATAGGTGGAAAAATAAAAAAAGTTATGGCTCTTGGAAGGCAAGGATGAAAAAACAAACATTTAAACCAAAAAAAGCAAGTTCCTTAAGGGTATGTTTACATGGCGTACTTTCGGCACGCATTTTTCCACATATTTACGCTCTAATATGGGCGAGATGCGCGCCGAAATTACGGTAATTCATAGCTCTCATAGAGAACTATGGATTATGCCTCCTCTCCCCGCTCCTACAATACAATCGTATTGTACGCGCGGGGAGATAAGTGACATGTCACTTATTCACGGCACTTTCACGCCGCAAGTAATGCATGTATATGGGGCTGCCACCACCCCACCGCGCCTCGTTGTTGGTTTAAATAGCATTATACAAATTAGCCTGTGCTTTTTGTTTTTTTATTTTTATTGTCTTTAAATGTTCCTCCTTTTTATGTGATATTTTAAAAAGACACCTTTACCTGTTTAGATTTATCATGTATGGCTAGCTTGAGAAGGCTGAAATAATGTATGTTAGTGCAGTATAAATTTGAAAACATACTTTCTCAGTCAGCAGCAGTGTTAGTAAAACTTCTGGAACTAACTGACTTTGCCTGGAGAGGCTCCAAACTTGTCAGGTCTAATGTTGTTCATTGGATCAGTTTTTCATACATCACTGCTCCTCTTCCTGGGCAGACATAATTTCAGTCCTAAACTAGTTTACTTCCTTAGAGAGGTGTTCCAATTGCAGATTCAATTTTGTTAGCAAAGAACATGTGTAACTCTTTCATTTTCATTATATAGGCAGCTGTATAACAAAGGTGGTTAAAATAATAATTCTAAATATTTGTTATTATTTTTACTAATTTCATTAGGGACATCTTTGGAAAAGATAAAAGTTTATCATTGTTGTTATATGAGCCACGTTGTGCTCTCCTCCTGCTAATCTGCTTAAGTCCTACAGTTCAATTCCGCATTCATTCACATCACTAGATCACTAAAATTGGCTTAGGGTTTGACCACATAAATGACAAAATACTGTAGTTTTTTTCGTCAGACAAGAATTTTGAACTGATTTTGACACAGAAATCGAACGTTTTTTATTTGGCTTTTGTTGTTTGTCACTGATTTATGCAATGATTTTATGCCAGATTTCAGTTTTCTGACTGGTTTTCTGGCAGAATAGTGTATTGAATGCAACGCATTCATAATTGTTGGAAGAAACCATGTGATTTTTACTACTCCACCCAGTAGTCACTCCCCAAGCCTGCAGTGGACAATCTGGTTACATCACATTCAGACATGCCCTTTATCTGCTTCAGTCAGCTTATTTTAAAATCTCTGTAATAAGTCGTGCAATTCATGCAGACCATCTTCCAGTAAAAAAGTACAAAATAACCTGTGATAACATCATAGACCACTACTGAGTTTTTTTCTGGACAGATCCTCATCATGATTCCAACAAAAAACATTCACTGACTTTCTGGTTGGTCCCCAATTACTTCAATAATACAATTTCAGATGGAAATCCGATGGAAGAATGTGCATGTTCCGAGTTTTTAGCAATGTTTTGAAAACTGACTGGCAGAAAAAACGAGATTTGTAAGCTATTGGGTGGATTTTGTATTGAGGTCTTTGGAGATGATTAACAGTCGGTTTTCAGACATACCTTTTTTAGTCTTCATTGATTCCTTTCCTTCTAGGTTTGCCACCCATTTACTTGTGATGTATAGTCTTGCAGGGATGCTTATGAGATGGTCTCTTACATATGGCAGATAAACCATATGTCTGTAGATCCTGCTTCTTTCCAATATTTTTATGGAATGGTTTATTAAATAAACATCAAAAGTAAATTGTACGTTGCTTAAATTTTCTTTGTATAGTAAGTCAAATATACATGTTTTCAAATTAACAAGAATACCAAGAGAGAGAACATTCTCATTATTAGAAGGGTATAAATAAACAAGTCAAATACCTACTTTCCCACTGTCATCTTATTTAGTACCAAGTAAAAGGATGTGAACATCATTATTCACTGTGTATACCTATATGACATCGAGGAACATTAATACTGAAAAGTTAACTGACTGAGGATAATGGTCAAGAATAGAAGAGAAAAATAAGGGAGGAGTGGAGAGCTATTTTTCTTTTTTTCCTCCTGACAAATTTCATTGCCCTCCTTCTCTCCTCAAATTTTAACTAGAAGAAAGCAGGAAGTTCATATTTAGTAGCCTTAGGATATGTTCACATGGCATTTTTAGATCCGATTTTGGATCGATGTTGGATCCAAAAATCGTATCCAAAAATGCTGCAGCAATCGCATGTCAAACAGAACCATCATGTAACCAAACACGCAGCTGCATGTTTGGATGCATGTTGGATGCAGCAGGTGCTATCATTTTAAATAGGGCTCCTGCTGAGTCTTTCAGACCAAGAATTGACCTGTCAATTCTTGGAATGGATCCGAAAGACGCAGTGAGACACACATCGGCGATCCCTTGTGTGAACGCCGATGTGTGGCTCATATTAAAAGCAATGTAAATCACATTGCTATTTGTTAGCTGCGTGTTTGCTTCCAGTTGGGGAGCGACATACGGATCCAAACAAGCAGCTGAAAAGCGCATGTAACACGGATGAAAACACACCGTGTGAACATACCCTTAAAGGGAAAAAGAAAGACATAAGGCACATGACAGCAAAAAGGTCCAAACGAAGACAACCACAACACTACAAGCACAACATCAGGATGCAAAAATCTGCAGGGCAGATGCTCAAAGATAGGGATGATTATGGATAAAAAAATAGGACCTAAAAGAATAACTCAAAAAGATAAAAATTACACAGAACATCCTTTTACAACTAACTTAGACACTGATGCAAACTGTTGTGGCTTCAATGCAAAAAGCCAATTCTAGCTAAAAAAAAAAAAATTGGCAGCACCCACTAAAACTCATACAAACATTGAATAAACATATAAGCTGCATTACTGCTATCTTTTCCATATGTATAAAATGGAAGTTTATAGTGCACACTTTGACCAAATTATGTATACCCATCTAACATGTCAAGGTTGCTTCATTAGGTGATTCACTAAATATAAATTTGTCTCTCCTCCTGGCCAAAGCTGCTATACATTTAGGGCGACAGGCTCCATTCACATTGATTGAAAGGAACTTCGGCAGATGTATACAGTGCATGGTTAAGATATAGGCAGCCAAAACTCCAAATGCATTATACAAAAAAGGCAAAAATTTGCCTGCTCATCTATTTATAACTGATATAGATACGCATGCAAATCTGTTATGGTTACAATGTAAAAAAAAAAAAATTTCACCCCCCCAAAAAAATACAGCAGTTCCTTGTAGGCATTAAAACCCACACAAACATTGAATTTATAAAATATTCAAGCTAAATTACAGCTACATTTTCTACATGCATAAAATGGAGTTTTTTAGTGCATAGTTTGGTCACATTGTGTATTGTGTTAAGGTCACCACAGAATAACTTTTGATTTTTTGATACTTTTGATCACATTTTGATATATTAAGACAAGAATTTCTAAAAATTTCAGGTGCCAGAATTTAAAGAGAAGAGAGATTAAGTATGGGTAGGAATCTGAGGCATCCATTCATTGAAAAAAAACTAGCTAGTTCTATTTACAAGAATACCACTAGCTGAAAGAATGTACGCGTAGATGCGGAATAGTAATAATGGGTTTTAAATGATTGCCGCTGCTGGGTAAAGAGGAGATCAGAGTGAGAAAAGATGGTTCAAGTGTTACCAATAGGGATAGGAGATAGAAAAGGGGGACAAACTTGGGAAGGCATTCATATGAGAAGATCAAGTGAGCATGATTATTATTATTATTATTTATTTTATAGCGCCATTGATTCCAGGGCGCTGTACATTCGAGGGGGTTACAGACATAACATTACATAACGGGTACAGTGATAAGTTGTAATGACAATTGGCACGACAGAGGGAGAGAGGACCCGCGAGGGCTTACAATCTACAAGGAGGGGGAAAGAGACAGGAGGTGAAGGGCGGACATGTTTGTGGAGGAAGTAGTGACAAGGTTAGTGAAGATTATAGGCAAGCATGAAGAAATGAGTTTTCAGGTTGCTTTTGAAGCTGGTGAAAGTGGAGGAGAGTCTGATGTGTTGGGGCAGTGAGTTCCAAAGTGTGGGTGAAGCACGGGAGAAGTCTTGGAGGCGGTTGTGGGAGGAGCTGATAAGGGGAGAGCAGAGGAGAAGGTCCTGTGAGGAGCAGAGAGTGCATGAGGGGAGATATTTGGAGATTAGGGCAGAGATGTATGGAGGGGAGAGGTCATGGAGAGCCTTGTAGGTCTTGCATAGAAGCTTGAAATGAATTTGCTGGGCAATGGGAAGCCAGTGAAGGGATTGGCAGAGGGGAGAGGCAGAGGAGTAGCGAGGAGAGAGGTGGATAAGACGGGCAGCAGAGTTAAGGATGGATTGGAGGGGAGCGAGGGTGCTAGCCGGGAGGCCACAGAGAAGGATGTTGCAGTAGTCTAGGCGGGAGATGACAAGGGCAT
Source organism: Phyllomedusa bahiana (assembly GCA_025379985.1). NCBI lineage: Eukaryota > Metazoa > Chordata > Amphibia > Anura > Hylidae > Phyllomedusa > Phyllomedusa bahiana. The sequence continues at coordinate 3,700 of JAODAL010014847.1, read as the reverse complement.
GGACCAGCATTTTTGTAGTGTCATAGTTGAGGAATGAGTGGATGCGAGAGGTTTTTTTCAGGTGGAGGTGGCAGGCAGAGGTGAGGGTTTGGATGTGGGGTTTGAAAGATAGAGCGGAGTCTAGGATTACCCCAAGGCAGCGGACTTGCGTAACAGGTGAGAGTGTGGAGCCATTGACTGTAATAGAGAGATCAGGGGCAAGGGTAGAGTTGGATGGTGGAAAGATGATGAGTTTTCTCCACATTTAGTTTTAGGAGATGTGATGAGAAGAAGGAGGAAATGGAGGACAGACAGTCAGGGATCCGGGAGAGTAGAGAAGTGACATCTGGGCCGGAGATGTAGAGTTGGGTATCGTCAGCATACAGGTGGTAATGAAATCCGTGTGAGGCTATGAGCTGACCGAGGCCAAGGGTGTAGATAGAGAAGAGTAGTGGGCCCAGGACTGACCCTTGGGGGACACCGACAGAGAGAGGCCGGGGGGAGGAGGTGGAGCGAGAATGAGAGATGCTGAAAGTCCGATCAGTGAGGTACGAGGAGATCCAGGAAAGAGCCAAGTCCGTGATGCCGAGGGAGGAGAGGATTTGTAGCAGGAGGGAATGGTCGACAGTGTCAAAGGCAGAGGACAGGTCTAAGAGGAGGAGCACAGAGTAGTGGCATGAGGCTTTAGCAGTTACTAGGTCATTAGTGACTTTGGTTAGGGCGGTTTCGGTGGAGTGGTGGGGTCGGAAACCAGATTGTAGTGGGTCAAGAAGAGAGTTGGAGGAGAGGTGGGAGGACAGTTGAAGATAGACGTGCTGCTCGAGGAGTTTGGAAGCAAAAGGGAGCAGTGAGATGGGGCGATAGTTGGACAGAGAAGAGGGGTCAAGGGTTGTTTTTTTAAGGATTGGAGTGATAGTAGCATGTTTAAAGGCGGAAGGGAAGATGCCAGAGGTTAGTGATAGGTTGAAGAGATGGGTGAGGGCTGGGATGATAGAAGCACTGAGGTCTGGGATGAGGTGGGATGGCAGTGGGTCAAGACAACAGGTAGTGAGGTTGGATTTGGACAGTAGAGAGGAGAGCTTGTCATGAGTGACCGTGGGGAAGCAAGTTAAGGGGGAAGAGCAGGTTGCAAGGGTAGAGGTGGGTGTTGGGGACTGGGGGCTGAAGCTTTCTCTGATGTGGTTGATCTTCTGAAGGAAGTGAATGGCAAAGTCGTCTGCTGAAAGGAGGGATGGGGGAGGAGGTGTAGGTGGACGGAGAAGAGAGTTGAAGGTTTTGAATAATTGTCTGGGGTTGTGGGACAGGGAGGATATGAGAGTGGTGAAATAGTCCTGTTTGGCTGAGGCGAGTGCGGACTTAAATGTCTGCAGTGAGTGTTTGTATAAGGCAAAGTCATCAGTGGAGTGAGTTTTCTTCCAGCGGCGTTCGGCAGCTCTGGAAGCACGCCTCAGTTGTTTAGTGGAGTCTGTGTGCCAGGGTTGCCTGTTGATTTTGCGGGTTCTGTTGTGTGTGAGAGGAGCGACTGAGTCAAGGGCGGTGATGATTGTATGGTTGTAGAAAGTGGTGGCTGCGTCTGGGTCATTAAATGAGGAGATAGTTGAAAGAGGTGCATGATAGCACTGTGACATTTTTTATTACTCTACACCGTGAAAGTTTGGAACTTTGGTAATAGCTAGTTAATTAAGATATTTGTAACATACAATATAAATAATAAAGGGTTAAAACAAACAATATTTAATTAGTTTTTTTTAAAAGATAAATAATTTCAAAGACCTCCAATGCAGAAAATATATAAATTACAAAACACAGAATCAATGCAGGATTTTAACGTGCTCGATATGTATAAGTTCTATTGTATACAAATACAGGTTGATTACTCAAAAGAAGGGGAGACATTTTTTACTCACGTTTCCAGTTATCCCTTGCTCCAGAGTTTCTTAATCCGATGTAGACATTAACCCTTATAGGCAGAATCCAATCCCAGTGCTTTAAATATCTGGAATATTGGGACATGAGATGCTATTATTCCCTATTTACTCCCTGCCTATACAGTGGGGATATCGCCCCAAAAGGGACACCTCCATTCTAAAAGCTCACCCTGTAGACCCTTACACTTAGGGCCACATGTATAAAAACTGTCTAAGTCTAAACTCTTTGTTACCCATAGCAACCAATCAGAGCACCCCTCTCATTTTTCCAGAGCACTATATGAAATGAGAGGGGCGCTCTGATTGGTTGCTATGGGCAACAAAGTGAGTTTTAGACCTAGACCGTTTTTATACATGTGGCCCTTAATGTCCCGATGTGTTTCCCCGCATAACTCACTGTTCATCATAGGATAAATCACTGCATTTCCAAAATATAACGATAGTGTGGCTGGTGTGAGTCACATCCCCAAAATTATGCCACCTGTTACAACCTGGTCTAGAGAGTGATGTTCCACAGCCTTAGATAAGTCCCCAGGTAATTCCCTCAGTATATCCAGAGGTCCTTTATGCCATGTGTGTCCTGACTCACATGTAGCACTGATTTCTGGTAAAATGCCGGTATACATACCTTAAATTTAAGAGCCGGACTTCCGATTATACCTGTGGAACGCTAAATGTACTCCACAGTCATCCGTAGACTCTATTGCGCATGTCCAGAGCTTCCAGTTCCGGGCACATGGAACTCAACATGTGCTCCACGCTCCTCCAGGATTCTAGATGATACTACGCATGTTCCAGAACTTCCACCAACAATTTAGATTATAACAGGCCCCCTTAGATTAATATATTTACACTGAATGAGGGGTAAGATATCAAAAAGTGCGGAAAAGATCACCCTATATAGTATTAAATCAGTGCCACCCAATACATATATGAATATACACAAAAGTGTCATGGATCACCAACACATATATATCAAAATAGACTAAGCCAGTTCTCCATGTTGGACTTACCAAGAAATAAAAATAATAAATCATGGCATACAAAGGATTACCTTAGGACAAATTGATATATACTGCGGCATATATAATATTTTCTTCCAGTCAAGTATCCATGTGGGAAAGACATGGGGGTGAGATAAAGGACCTCTCTTTTGTGGTGATTGAGGTGATACATCCCTCCCCCCTTCATGTTGATATGGAAAAATGTTTGCTTCGTAAAGGGGCACAATGGATTTACTGACGGTTCAGCGAATCCATTTGGCATCAAGGATAGATTCACATTCTCATGTTTTATCTGATATAAATAAAAAACAGCTTTCGGCAGTCTTCTATGGATCAGATATATCTTACATTGATACTTGAATAGAAGAAGCTCCCGACATGTGCAATAGAGTGTATGGATGACCGTGGAGCGCATTTAGCATTCCACAGGTATAATCGTAAGTCCGGCTCCTAAATTTGAGGTATGTATACCGGCGTTTTACTGGAAATCAGAGCCACATGTGAGTCTGGATGCACATGGCATAAAAGACCTCAGGATATACAGAGGGAATTACCTGGGGACTTATCTAAGGCTGTGAGACATCACTCTCTAGACCAGGCTGTAACAGGTGGCATAATTTTGGTGATGTGACTCACACCAGCCACACTATCTTTTATTTTGGACATGCAGTGATTTATCCCTAGATGAACAGTGAGTTATATCGGGATTGGCACATTTGAAAAATTTTTTTCAAAACCACTTTTTTTTATTTTGGGCAAAAAATGATTTAAATCCTAGGAAAGGGGAAC
>JAODAL010014846.1:0-85967 GCA_025379985.1 Phyllomedusa bahiana | reverse complement strand
AAGTTCTTTAGTGCAGGGGACAATCGCATTGGCAGGAGTCTTGATGGAGGGAATGTGGGATTGCACTATGCGAGAGCGGAGAGCCCTAGCCAGCATAAGGCCACACTTATTTCCAAATTCGTAAAATGTGCCCCGACAACGCTGTAGCATACTGCCCCATGTAGCCTCAAGAAGTTTTTTGACCACCAGTCGTGCAGTTTCTGCAGTACCTCAGAGGAAAGCGCACTTTTATGAGCTACCTCCAGCTGGTGGACCTTGGAAAGCGCTGAGGTGAGAGCCGCCGCCCTGCCCCGCTTAAGCCTGGCACCATGTTTGAATAAAACCCCCCTAACTACACATTTTAGAGCTTCCCACTGGGTCGCCGGTAAAGAGGCATCTCCCATGTGATGCTCTTGAAATTGAGAGACAGTTCTACGGACCTCTGCCAAGCAGAGTGAGTCTGCGAATAAGGACAGTTTCCAGTTCCATACAGGCCGCTGCACAGCGGGAAGCTGGAGGGAGCAATAAACTGGTGCATGGTCTGAAGCAGTCGACACCAGAGGTAGAGCAGAGTGTTGGACCAATATGTAGTTAGAGATGGGCGAATTGATTCTAACGAAGTGGAATTCGTTTAGAATTTCAGGAAAACTTCGGTTCTGAACGAAGTCGAACTTTGGGGTACTTCTCGTGAACGAAGTGTGCTTTTGATTGGTAAAATGGCTGCGAGCACATGGCGTTACATGGGGCAAAGAACTCTGGGAGGAAGAAGGGCATAGCCTGCATGACATGTGCAGAGAGGAAGCCAATCAGAGACCGGCGGGATTCTGTGACGTCACCGCACTATATAAGTCCGGGCGCGACGCTGGGAGCTCATACCGCTCTCACTGTACTGATTAGGGAAGGTGCTGCCGCGGCTGCTTGTAATGACTCTTTACTGAAGAACTGATTTTTTTTTTTTTATACAGCGATTTTTGGGGGGGTGTCTCAGCTTCTCTCAGAGACTGCTTCCCTTAACGTTCTATTTCTGATTTATTGGCGTATTGGATCTGAAGTCCAGTGTGTGTCAAGTGCAGCTGCATATACATTTGAATGCTTTCTGCTCACAGCACATTGAATATCCAAGGGGGATCTAAGCTGTTCCTGTTGTATTCATTTAAGAAACAGCATTTTTACAATACAAATACCACTTCAATTTTGGCTGCTCAATTCTTTTGCGCAATTTACATCCAGGGGTTAATTAAGCGTTGTACTGTGCTGTGGTGACTAAAAGAAACCGTCTTTTTCCACGGCAAAAAATACATTTTTCCTGTAGCATAATTCAAGCTAAGGTTAATTACAAATTTTTCTCTTGTTGTGTAGCATAAAATACACACCATTGTAACACGCTACAAGCTGGTAGTTTGTGGCTGCTCAATTTCTTTTGCGTAATTTACATACAAGGGTTAACTAAGTATTTTTCTGCAGTTGTATTCAGTAAAAAAAAATTTCTTTTTCACCCCCACAAAAGAAATTCTGTAAAAAATTTGTCCAAGGTTTTTTTAACCCTGTTTGTGCTTTACATTCAGAAAAATAACAGATTTTTTTAAACGGCAATAAAAGTAAATTTTTCCTTGCCATTTGTGGAGCGCTTTATACCAAGGGTTACCCAAGCTTGTTATGGGTTCTTGGAGTCAAATACAGGGTGTGTATTTTCATATACGATATCTTCATAAAACGTGTCTGTACTTTTGAAAAAAACGGGATGCAGACGAGAGGGGGGGGGTCTTTACCTGCGAGTGGCGAGGACAAACATTCCTGGAGCGGCCCCAATCGCAGCACAGCAAGGGGACGTCGCAGCGGGGGTACTCGGGGGGGGCCACAACTGCGTGTTTTGCGGGGTGCTGATAAAAACCCAAGGGTTCTTGTTTGTTTGATAGGTCTACTTCCCCCCAGTGAATTAAAACCCAGCCAAGATTCGGTGGGAACGTAGACACAAATTTTGTTGGGCTGGCCCGGGAGGGGGGTCAGGGGCCCTAAAGGCCCTAATTCCCTCTGCCCCATCCGGTTCCCTCAGCCGAGATTTCTTGTGGTTGGGTCAGGCCCATATAGCGAGGGGGAACAATTTGAGGGGGCGTCAGAGTACTTGCAGAGAAGAAGGGGGCCAATATCCCCGTTTCTTGCAGTGGCGGAAAAGTTAGATGTGGAGAGTGGCAGGGGAGTATTTTGTGGGGGTTACCCCTCTGTATCAAGACCGGTGATGAGGGGCAGTGACGATGAAACCAAATTGTGATGATGTGCCGACCGCACTTTGGGGGCCGGGGGGAAGCAAGGGTCATCATGTCAGGTAAGAGGGCGTCCTTGCGGTCAGGGAGCAAGTGGGTTTTTTTTTGTGGGTGAATACAGGTTTAAAAAAGCGTGTGAGGTCGGGGCCAAGTGGCCCCGGGGTAAAAAACCCCCTTGCAGGCCAAGAAAGTACGGCACAGGGGGTCAGCGAGCCTGCGGGGAGATTTCCTCGGGGAGGTTGGAGGTAAAATCAGCTACCCCAGCGGTGTGGCGTTTTTGTAAGACAAGGAGGAGCCCAATTTTCAGTTATGTAGAATCTGTGGGCAAAAGTGAAGCGTGGCCCGGGGGCTAAAAGTTGGCCCCGGCCCTGCGCAACAATCAGCGTCACCATCCGGTGACCTGGGGAAACGGGGCTCAGATGTGGTGTCATCCTGCCGCAACCGCGCAGCCCATGGCACGCATGCCATTGCACCGTTTAAGGTCCACCCCCTCTGCGGGGAGATGTTTCCCCTTTTAAAAATCTCCCGGTCCATTGCTCCCGCTCCCCGTACTCATGGCGTACATCGTTAGCAGGCGATTGCAAGGCAAAAGTAGCGCCCCAACCATCTTAAGGTGCAGCAGCTGACCCTTTCCCTGTCCAAGTTTTTGGTACTGCAGTCCCCCCCCCTTTCCCTAGGTGGGCCTGCACCTTAGAGAACTAAGGGTTGTCGGACCGAGAGGAGTTCCAAGGGAATTTATTTTTCCCAAAAAAGGGAGTCCGCACTTAATAGGTAGAACAGAAAGTGGGCAGTCTTAGCTTATTTGGGTTTGTTTTCCCAAGGGGGCACGGAGCGGGGTTGGGGCTGTAACTACGGCGGGCCAGTACTGTCCTTTCGGCCCCCCTGGGGGAATGGCTTTGCCCCCACACAACAACTTTTGGCAGGGGCGCGCTTTCTCTCCCGTTGTAAAAAGCTGCTTTGGCCAAACCGCCTCCTCCATCCCCATCTCAGCCTCCCCAGTACTGCTCCACTCCACATGTGTGGGCACAGCGGTTCACGCGTTCTACCCTGGTTTCCCCGGCAAAGAATCACACGGGGAGGAACTGCTCCGGTCGCGAAGAAATCGTGTGTGGCTTTCTCCGCCCATGCAAATCGGAACATGGGGGAGGAAATGGGAGGACTGGGGTCCGTGCTGCACCCGGGGGGATGGTCCTGCGCCCGCGGCGCACGTGTTCAAATTGGTTTTAAAATGTTCCCGAAGTCTTCCCCAGATCCAGAAAATTCTGAAAATGGCCCGGAAATGTGCATGCCTTTATCCATTCTACAAAGCCAGGAAAACCTCCCCGAGTTTTCAGCGGCAGAATGACCTCCCCCAACACACTTGTTTGCGATGTTTTCCCCCCTTTGAAATTCCCGCCTGACATGTTGGACCACTGTATGAACAGAGAAAGGCCATTAACGATTTTTTGATGCTCAGGTGGACAGGAGTATCTCCCCTGTGTAACTTTGATGTCAGCCAGTGGCAGCTCATGCGTGGGCAAACTGTGTTTGGTTGAGCGCTTCAAGGACGGCACGTTATTTATTCAGTCGCCAGGAGTAGGGGATGAATACGTCATTCACTGCTCATGTCTGGCAAAGATGTGAAAAATATGTTCTGGGCAGGGGACTGGGGACGTGGCTGACTACATCTCTGCGGCACATGAGTACGTGGGGACTGAAAATGGAGGAGGAGGAGACATTGGAGCAGAAGCATTTGTCTGTGAAATGAGTGGATTTTCTACCAGGTGACAAGAGAGGTGGAGAGGAGCAAAACTGGAGGAGGTAATGGGATGAGGAAGACGGAGGCAGATGACCCGCAAGACCGTGGAAGTATACAGTGGAGTGGAGGCAGGGAGCCCCTCGGAAGTAACTGTGCAGATGGCCGCAGCATGTGATTTGCCTGGCTAGTGACAGCCAAATAGTCAGCATTCCGCAGAGGGATGACTTGGTTCGGGCTATTGTTAACCTCGTACGGTCCAAATGGGTGCATTTTCAGCGTATTGCGATGGAGACAACAACCTCAATATATAGGGAAATACTCCGTAGTCAGTTGGCCGCTGAATGTGCGGGCATGTCCCTCTCTGGTACAGTTCTGACCGGGGGTTCTTCAGTGCTCACGTTACTACTGCCGCGGCTGCTGGGGGAAGGTGGGGGGGTTAGGAGCAGTACCAGCTATCAGCAGCAACTAAGTCTGGAGTCACTGATTTGAGCAGCTTCTTCCCCGCCAAGTGTGGAGGGTGTCGCCTAGCAGCAGCAGGTATGGAGAGTCCCTGAACAATAGGTGGCGGCCTACTTGGACAGCACTCTGACCCCAGTTTTAGAAGATCCGCTGGACTACTGGGCAGCCCAACTGGATGTGCTGGCCGCAAACTTGCCGAGTTTGCAGTGGTGAAGTGTTCTTGCCGGCCAGTAGTGTGGCTCAGAGCGGTGTGTTCAGTGCGGCTGGGGGCCATCGTTACCAAGGGAGAACGCTTGTCATGGGAAATGTGGAACCGACTGATTTGTCAAGTGATAGGGCGTTGGATCGGCCAGGATTTCACACACAATGCCTTAGGGTCTGAATACATCTGCCAGGACTCTCACCAAACTGTGAGACAATGAGTCTGGGTTTTCAAAATAAAATCTACTGTTCAGCCATATTCTGATGCCGCCACCGCCTGATGCAACACATCTGCTGACAGGTTTTCTCCATCTGCCTAACCTTCTTTACTGGGACTGGTTATTGCCACCCAACCTCAACTCTGTCATTGTGCACCTCTCATGACCTCATGCTGTTGCTGCTGTTGTGGGTGCGGACCTCACACTGTGTCATTGTGCCCTCTTTGACATAAGTGCTGCTGCTGTTGTTGCTGCTGCGGTCACTTACACTGTGTCATTGTGCACTTGATCATGCTGTTGATCCTGCCACGTTCACATCCACCCTTGTCATTGTGCCACTCTGTGGCTACTATGTTTTGCCACTCCAGAATGTCATTGTTGCCACTGCCTGAACTCATGCTGTGTGTTTTGTGGCTGTGCGTGCCTGCATCCCTGTATTGTGCACCTGTGCCTCTCCATGTTTTCGCACCTCACAAACTGTGTCATTGTTGCCACTGTCTAACGTATGATGCTGCTGCTGCTGTGATGCTCAACTCCACACTGTGTTATTGTGCCACTTGTGGCTACTCCTGTTTTTCCCACTCCCCAGAATGTGATGTGCCACTCTCTGAACCTCATTGCTGCTGGGCTGCGCGTCACTCACTCTCTGTCCCTGATATTGCCACTGAGTCTCAGCTTGTTTTTTTCCAGCTGAGCTTGCATGACTTTATCAGGTCATTCCTTCAGTTTTTTGGTCAGTTATGCCATCTTAAATGCCCAGGTAATTTTATAGTGAAGCGATTCTAATAGCGGAGGCAGTCATGTGGTGTCATATTAAAACACAACATGTATGAAGACCAACCAGGCTTCCTCTGATATTTAAGATGGCACAACGTTTTACAGACCTTGCAGGCTGCTGTGCAGCTGGGGAAATAGCTGTTTTTTAAGTGATTCGTCCGAAGTAATTCGGACCCGAAGTTATTTTTGTCGCGGATATTGGTGAAGTTGAGGAACCAATTCTTGAGAAATTCGCCATTCTTCTATATGTAGTCCAAAACGACCGTTTAGGAACTTGGGGATGGGAGAAAAACGAGTATCCTTGTGGGATGGATGAAGTATTCTCATATATCACTGAGCTGCAATTGGAGATCACTTTCTTCATCTTTTGATGGTGGCATACGACAGGTCGACCTTCCAGAGGAATGAACTAATGTAGGGCTAAAGTGACATTAATGTCCCACAGAGCACCACATTCCTGGAACGCAATGGATGGCTGAACAATGAGGCGGTCAAAGAAGGTGTTCGGCATATTTGGGGCAGAGGCATTGTTATGGTGAAAAACAATGTCCTTCATACGGAGAGGACCAAAATGATGTACCTAGCTTCTGGATCTATGGTGCAGGAAATGCTGGGGGCCACAGAAGTTGAAGGGCTATGGTACTCCCTGCTCTGGGATGGTGGGAAGTTTGCAAAGTGCCATGAAGTTGTAATGCCTATTTTTGATCAGGGTTGCACAGCTACCTTAAAGTGTGTTTCCTGGAAACAAACTATATCAGTCTTACGGCGATGGAAGTGATGCAGTACTCAAAAACCTTTGGCGTTGAATGATGCGATGTTGAGCGTTGCCATGGTGGTATGTTTAAAGCAATACGGACCGGGGTGGCAGGTGGGCAGTATGCAATCAGCCAGGGCTAAGGAGAAAACTGGTAAGCGGTGGTATGGAAACAAAAGGAGGGGGACCACACAAAAAAACAGAGACAGACAAAAGACAAAAAAAACGCGAACACACAGAAAAGGACAACAAACAACTAAAAAGAAAAAGAAACTCCACAAGAGGATACGGGCCTGCGATTTGTTCCTACTTTAAAAAAAAGAAAAATACTACACAAGTGCAACAGAAATCCTGTATCACCAGGAGTACTAGGGCAGGATTTCCACCTACTGGGGGAATAAAGTGGATTAGCACAGTACGGGAGATAGCCTCTGAAAATGATATGATATATGGAGCCATAAAAAGAGAAAAAACTAACCTTGTTGCTGGGAAAAACAGAACTAGCATCTCAACTAGCCAGAGATAAAGACAATTATGCATGGGTGACTAAAGAGTGTCATATGAACAGAAACCTGGGTATAGGTAAAAACCATAGGGAGAGAGTCTCACAAACGGTCCTCTCAGGTGCCACCAGACGATGAAGGTGGTGTTTGCAGTTGAAGGAGAGGATCGTCCCCGGCCCTGAGGATGAGGATCTCTATTCTCTGCTCTCGAAGGGGAACATCCGTAGAAGACAAGGGAGTGACAGGTGGGAGTCTCTTCCGCTGGGTCGCGCTGGAGGAGAGAGTCGATAGGGCGGCCAGTCGGGAGGGAGAGATCGTAATTTGAAGCCACTGGAGGACCGCTAGGGACGTCCTTAGACGAGCGGATCGTTCGAGTCTGTTGCTCATTCGAATATGAAGGGCGAGGGGTACCCAAATAGAAGGGAAGTATTTCTATCCTAAGGATATCCAGGATCGGTTTAACATTGACTCTGCCAGAGCCAAGGTGAGCCGGGATGGGATAGTTCTTGTAACATAGCAATAGGGGAAAATTGCGATAGGACAAAGACTTTTCTTCCTGGCTTCATAAAAAATGTCCTCTTTCATGAGGAAAGTAGTGGATCTGCAGATCACATCACGGAGGTTGGGTCATCCGGACTACTGTGGCCTCAAGGCTCGATGGGCCTATTCAATCTATGGGGGCTATAGCAGGTGCCCCAGCAGATCGTTGAAATTGGGAGAACTTGAAAAGATCAAAATTGGGTTATAGTTCGGAACCCCCGAAGCGTTACCCGGCGATCCTATTTTCCCAAAAATCGCCAAGTCTTGTTCGGGGAAAAAAGTTGAGCGGAGTGCGGGGAACCCCTTTTCCTTCAGTAGGACAGGGTATTGGATGTCTGCTCGGGCCCGGGTCAAGTCCCCACTTGGAGTAAAAGGGTTAGCTAGTGCGGAAGAACGAATTCTTGCTTCTTTCCCTTGACCTTTTTTTGAAAGGGAAAGAATTTGCTTTGGAAGGGAAGATTGCATCAGTAGCGCTACCCCGCCATGGGGCTAGATTTTATTTTGGTATGCCTTTTTCCCAGACAACGGGAGAAAGCATAACCCGGGAGGGTTGGTGAGAAGAAGGCCAAAATGATGGGTGACATAAAATTTGTGCTGAATGTAAACCTGCTGAAAAGGTAACTGAAAATGGGGTTTTTTGGGCCCAAAGGACGACAAGGCTGCTGTTGGGACTTGTTTGCACATACTTGAAGACGCGGAAAGGGGGCAAGTTCAAGTTGTCTTTTAGAAAAGGGCCCCCCAAGATGACCCCGACGCCCTAGGGGGGGGGGAATACCAGCACTAATAAGGAAGAGACCCCCCTTGGGATCTGGGGAAGGAACATTGACCAATGGGGGAGATTTTTGGGCCCTTGGCAGCGCCCCGTGGGAACAAGGAGAGTAAGCTCGTCAGTGCGTCGATGCTTTAAAGGGGGGAAGGGGCAGTCGGGGGATTTTTTTTTGGGGAGTCATGGTCCCCCAGCAGGACGCCTACTTTTCCCCAAAAGGGTTTTAAAACACCCCCCTGAATAGAGGGGGTTTAGGTTTTTCCCTCCATTACACCCCCTGACCTGGAGCTGGGGGCAAGGACACATTTCCCAAACCCCTCCATTTAAATTGAATGTTGCAGAGGGGGGCCCCCCTGATGTGGATCCCTCTGTGACGGGAGGGAAGCGGGGAGCTGGGATCCGGCCGCCAGCGCCTGGGGGTGGGAGTCGGGCCCCCAACAGAAAAGAGGGCATGGGGGAATTTCCCCCGAGGGAGGAGATCCGGGCTGCGATCCGCCAATGATTCGGGTTTCCGGGTTGGAGACTGCAGACTGTGGGCGGCACTCACCGCTTCCGCGCTGGGGTGGAGCATTCCAGTGCGGCGGCCATTTGGGGGTTTCAGGGCCTTCCCCTTGCCTGAAGGTAAGCAACCCCCTGGGGCAAAAAATTCCCAGGTCCCCCGAGTGACAGGGATTTTGGCCGACTTGGCCCTTTTGTTTCTGGTCGTTTTTTCCATTTTGGGAATGGAGAAATCCCGGATGAGGAAATAGGCAGAGGAGCCCCCTACACCGTCCTCCACCACCATAGCTAGGCCCCGTCCTTAAAATTTTTTGAGTGAAAAAACTTTTGTTTAGATAAGAAAAATTTTTTAAATTTGAAATGATAAGTTTTTAAATTTTTTTTCCCAAAAAACAAGCATTTTTTTGGGCCAAAAAAGTATTTCATTTAAAGCACAAAGTTTTTTGAGAAAACCTTTTCTAATCAATGGATAGGTTAAGTGTCAAAAAAAAGAACAATGCAATTTTTAAAAAAAAATGGGGCTCTGTCAAGAGGGCCCAAAATGGGTCCGGTTAAAGGGGTAAAATACATGTATACAAATAAGTTTGTTTTGGAGTGGGTTTTGTTCAAAAATAAATTGTAAAGGGGGCTGTTTAATTTTTCAATTGTGCTATAAGTTTGGGGGTAGATTGACAGGGTTTCGATTGGCAGATTATTTTCTGTTTTTTTTAAACATTTTTGGCAATGCTTTTTTTTTCTTTTTGTTTTAAAAAATTACTCCATGTCCTTGGTTTTCAGATAATGTAAAAATTAGTTAATATACTTGGATATTGAAAATTTATAGATATGAGGGGGAGTTTGTGAACTTTTTTTTTATTTTACATGTTTTTTTACCCCAATGTTGTTTTTTCTATGAAAAATTTTAAAACAAAAACAGTTCAACAGAAAAAATTAAATTTTTTTAGTGAAAGACCCCCTTAAATTTAGGGACAGGTAATTGAAGACTTTTTCTAACTACATTGGTCTTTTGATTTTTCCCTGGTTAGGAGATCAGAGAGATTTTATCTTCAAAGAGTACACACAAATGTCTCTAGGTTACACTCCATAACTCCCTTTCTGGTTAGGCAGGCGTCAGGGAGTGATGACACCATGGTCGGAGATCACTCCAGAGCAGCAGACTGTTTATTTCTTAGGCCATGTTCACACGGCTTAAAATGGCGCGTATTTCGGTCCGTAATTACGCGCCGAAGTGCGCCAATTACGGGCCGAAAACAGCCCATTCATTACGGAATTCACAGTTCTCATAAGAGAACTATGGATTACGTCTCCCTCTCCCCGCTGACGAATCCGCCCGGGCGGGGAGATATTTTACATGTGAATTACTAGCGGCGTATACGCGCCGCTGGCAATTCAAGTCAATGGGCCGGCGAAGTGCCGGCCCCGCCTCATCCCCGCTCCCACCCCCCACCGTCCACACGGGTAATTGCGGGCGGGAATTACGTCCTGCAATTAAGCCGTGTGAACATAGCCTTATAATGTTAGCATTTGTTTACAAATAACCAACTGTCTTCACTCTTCAGAGGACTTGTAGCTTGGTTTACTGAAGATTAAATCTTCTGCACTTACATCTCTGCAACTGTTCAGCTAGAAATAGCAGAACTAATTTTCTAATCATTGCTATAAAAACCCCCCAAAAATCCTGCAGAGGCAGAGAGAGCCTGAAGCTTCTTTGACTCCTTTTGTTTAGTGAAACTAATCTTGTTAGATATAATTAGTTTGCTTTGATTTAAGTCCATTAGTAAGGTGATGTCACTCCTTGCCCTCAGCTAATCAGATAAGACATCCATCTGGTATGCAGGTAACCACTTCAGAGCGCATAAACGCTCTTATCTCATGACTAAAGTAAAATCTATTGACTTAATGTATTTAGAAAAAGTCTTCATTTAATTGTCCCTTCGTGTTGAAAGCTAATCCTCGTAGTGAGAAAACCCCTTAACGACTGCCCGTTGACTTTTGAGGTCGCGCGGTGCAGGTTGTTCATCTGCAGCGACGTCTTTTGACGTCACTACAGACACCGGGGTTGGCGGCGCCCGGTGGCGGGGAAAACATCTTCTCCCCTGCGCTTAACCCTTTGATTGCCGCGGTTCGTGACCGCAGCATCATCAAAGGTCTTAACCCTGCTCTGTCAGGTGGATCGAACCCCCGGCAACCCGACAGAGCCAGAGAAATGGCTGCACAGTCGGCCCCAGGGCTGTCTGTTTAACAAGCCAGCGATCAAGGCACACTGTGTGCTGCCCTGATCGCTGATTGTATCAAATTGACACAGATTATAATGTATTAGCATATATGAATTTGATAATACATTACAAACTGTTAAAAAAAAAAAAAATTAAACAGTTATCCCTTCATGGTATTAAAAAAATAATAATACGAAAATAAATAAATAATAAAATGAAAAAATATTTAATAAAAAATATTATGCATACAGCACAAAACACACAACACACACACACACACACACACCACACACACACACACACCCCAACACACACACACACACACACAAAAAAAATTCGGAATCCACAAGACCATAACAACATGTAGAATGAACTGTTATGTTAACATCTAGTTAACTGTGAAATGTGAATGCTGTAAAACATTTTTTAAAATAAAACAAAATTTTAAAAAAATCTGCAATAATTTTTAATTGAACTTAAACTATTCACCGAATAAGTACATCTTGTCCCGAATAAATTTAGACCTAATACAACTGCATGTGTCATTGAAAAAATAAAAAAGCAACGACTGTTCAAAAGTAAGGAGACAAAAACTAAAAAAATGTGCTGGTCATTTAAGTACTTTTCAGCCGTTCGGGTTAAAGGGGTTTTACTACAAAGACATTTCATGCCTGGTTTGTTCTGCTTCAGCTTTCAGTGTGGTCACAAGGGGGGGCGTGTATGATTTGTTTGAACTGTATACTATGTAACCCAGGAGGTTTGACATCACCATGCCTTTTCTAACAGTATGCTTATTCTATTCAAACAAAGGTCTGTGTCAGGGACAGCCTAGTCTTTCCCTTACTTACCCTATCTAAGCAGAGCAACTGCCTCGATAACTGACCCTGCACTTGTTCCTACTCTGACCAAGGCCACTGTCAAAACAGAGGCTAAACAGATGGATGACAGACTGACATCAAACAGGCACAGACACAACAGAAAACAAAAAAAAAAAGTAGCAGAGTCAGGCGGACCCAAGTCAAACCAGGAGATCATACAGAGTCAGCGGGCAGAAGAATAGTCGAGATAAAACTGTCCAGAGCCATGGAAATCCAAACGACCAGCAAAGAGACACAAGCCAGGAAACAAGAGGAAATCACAGGCAAGGAAGCAGGAAACAGGTGAGTATAACATCCTGCCCCAACCAGGGATTGGCCCAAGTAATTAACCATTAAGTTTCTGCACAAAATCCTGGCTGAGGCTGGAAAGAAACAGAACTTCTTAAAAGGCAGTACATACATTACTCACAGTCTGTTTATTTAAAGAGCTGTGAGTAGCTTCAATGTAGCTGAGTGGTTAGTACTTCTGCGAATCAAACTTTTGATTTTTTTTTCTCAATGTAATTCCTGATTAAGTTTCTTTTATTTTTTGCACTGTTTGATACTTACAAAGGAGAAAAGAGGACAGGTGAGAATGACGCCCTGGGTTAAACTTGTCTCAGTAGTGGTGAAATTTACTGCAGGGAATAGATGACAGTAGTTTCTTGAGAGGAAAGGGGAAACTGAGCATGTGCCCAAATTTTGAGCAGCTTGTCAGGGTCGAAAAACTCTAGAAATGAGTGTACACAGGTCATAAGGAGCAGCTAAAACAAAATGGAACAGAATTTTAATAAGATAAAAGGTGAAAAGTTTTTTAAAATTTGAAGCTTCCCACATAATTTTATTTTGTGGTAAAATACTTTAACCCCTTCCCACACCCAGTTTTGGCCCCCCTGACGCCCCTCATTTTTAAATCTACATGTCACTTTGTGAGAAAAATTTTTTTTTATACTTTTAGCTATCCATGTGATTCAGAGATTGTTTTCTTGTGACACATTGTGCCTTAGGTTAGTAAGAAATGTTGGTCCATACAATCCTTGATTATTTGTGAAAAATATCTAAGTTCCGTGAAAATTTAGAAAAATTTCCTTTTTAAAAAACTTCAAAATGTGTGGTATAAGATTTTATCGACTCAAAATAGTTTATAATACATCTCCATAGTATTCTGTAGGTTTGCGTCATTTTTAAAATGTCTTCATTTTTTTGACAAGGGCTTAGAAATTTAGTATATTTTTTTTTTCACTTTTCAGAAAATTTGCAAAAAAAATTTTTTTGGGCCCAGCCCCACTTCGTCCTGGCTTTAAGGGCCCCTGGTCCCATAAATGACTCCCAAAAAACTGCACCCCTAAAAGTTTTAAAAACCCCGTTTTTAGGAAGTTTTTTAAAAACATTGGGGTTTTCAAAATGAAAGCAAAGTAGAGCCATAACTTTATTTTCTGTGTAGTGGCTTGTTTTTTTTTTTGGGGAATGACGTTTTTATGGTATCATTTTGGTGTTTATCTGAGTTTTTATTGCTTTTAAATTTTTTTTGGAAGGAGAGTGAAAAAAAAACGCAAAATTATAGATTTTTTATTTCTTTTTAAAAGGGCTCACAGGCAGTTATTGCAAGTTGTTTTACTTTGGGGTTGATACGATTAGGCGAACCCAATTAAATATTTTTTTATGTTGAAGTGTTTTTATTGTGTAAAACAATGTTTCTGCATCGCTATCTTCTAATAGCCATAACTTCTTTATTTTTCCTTATAGAGAGCTGTTTAACAGCTTATTTTGCAAGGCGGAATTTTAATTTTTTCACTTTGGTTTTGAGATTTTGATTGCTTTTTATTCCATTTTATGTACTGCTGGATGAATAAAAATGATGAATAAAAATCGTAATTCTGTGATTATTTTTGTGGCGTTCACTGTGCGGGTTAATTAATGTAACAGATTTATAGGGTAGGTTGTTCTGCACGCGGCAATACCAAATATGTGTATTTTGATCTTTTCGGGACGATTGCCATATGAAAAGGGGAAAAAGGCGTCGTCCGTGTTTTCCTTTTTTTACACTTTTTCTCATAGGGGACTTGTATCAGTGGTCTTCAGATCACTGATACAATAGAGATCAGTACATAGCAGAACTGCTATGTACTGGTCCCTGTAGCAACTGTCACTCACCATACCCAGCCATGCCCACAGGACACTGCCGGGCATGATGACGTCACATACAGCACTGAAGCTTTTGGAAAGCACTGACCCGTTATGAGAGTTAGGATAGTGTGTGTAGGAAGACACCTGTATAAAAAAACTGGTGAAATTTAGCTGTTCATTCATGCCATATGGATAATGAGTGCCTAAGGTATCTTTCTAGAACGTTTCCATACTTAATGCAGTGGGGAAAAAATGTATTTAGTCAGCCACCAATTGTGTAAGTTCTCCCAACAAACGAGTTCTGCCGACAGATAGGGCAACACCTGGGCAATATCCACAACAAGAGAGATACAACAGTTGCCAGTCACATCTGGACTCACCATAATTGGGACAATAAATGTCTGACCTTTATGGGTATCGATCTTACATGTCCCCATCTCAGAAAAGGGAATTTTGATAATTAACTACAGTGGGGAAAAAAAGTATTTAGTCAAAAACCAATTGTGCAAGTTCTCCCACTTAAAAAGTTGAAAGAGGCCTATAATTGACATCATAGGTAGAACTCAACTATGAGAGACAAACTGAGAAAACAAATCCAGAGAATCACATTGTCTGATTTGGAAAGAATTTATTTGCAAATAATGGTGGAAAATAAGTATTTTGTCAATAACAAAATGGCTAGAAATGTCCCATGTTGGTTGAAAAAGCATGACCAAGACTTCCAAATACTACCTTAGCTCTCTAATTCCACAGACATGGACTTAATTGAGCATCTGTAGGACCACCTCTAATATTGTGTTTGCTCTATTGATCCTCCTCCACATACCTTCCAGCAATCAGTATGGCTACAGATACATGTGACAAACTAACAGGATCTTACTGAGCAACTCCCAGTCCATCTAGCTGCTGTCCATACTGCATACAGCGGTTACTCTGGATATTAGCTCATAATAATATAGCTGCACAGAAAGGAGGTGTTTTTACATGCTACTTGAACTGCGTATGTGATCTGAGCTGCACACTTTTATCTATATGTAAATATATGTATAAAACAGCAGTGTTTAATAAGCCCCCTGTTTAAGTTGGCACAAGGTGGGGTGTAAAGACACTTGCAAACCCTTTTTAAAATGCTGGGAATAGGATATTTTAAGAAGCAAGAAAAGCCCTAAGGGGCCGTTCACACGGCACAGGACAAAACCTCCGGGTTTCCCCGGGATTTTTCCTGTTTGGGCCGCCGTCCCCACGGCCGGTGGGTGGTGCTTTTCTCGCGATGAGCGGAGAACAGCCCTCCCCCTCCCATGAGATGCACATCTCCTCCGGAAACCGGACGGAAGATTTTGCATGTTCAATGTTTTGTTGCCGTTTCCCCCGGCGACAAAACCGCCGGGCAGAAAACCCGTGCAGTGGGGACTGCTGCACGGGTTTTCCATAGAGCACAATTGTGCTAATTTTCGGCCGGTTTTTCAGGCGGTCTGAAAAACCGCAAACCGGCTGAAAAACCGGCAGAAAACCCGTGCCGTAGGGACATGCCCTAATGCAGTCCTATTATATAAGGATGGAGTGTGTGTCCCTTGAGAGGCAAAGTCAGAAGGTGGAACACACTATTGCTAAGCTTTTGGAAATGCTATAAAAAAGAGGAGATGCTAAGGAATGTAGAAGGTTGGGGATGGATGGGCAGTAACTGCTACTTCAAAGTCAAGTGCTCCAGGCTTCTACACATGCCCTGGATCAGTTGAGTAGTAAGATGTCACCAGACATTATTAAAGGGGTTGTCCTGGAGTTTAAAGATTTCATAGAACACTATAAATACCATTATATGGAAAAGTACAGATACTCTACTACCTTCATGTGTTTCTTTTGCTTTGCCTGCTTATTCATCTATCACAAGGGCGCGTTAACACGGTAAAGGACAAAAACAGCTCTGTTTTTGCCTCAGCAGAACTGTCATTTCAAGCGGTTTTTGGACTGTTTTTGTCACTATTTTTGTCCCGGTTTTCCCATGGGTTTATGGACTGTTTTTCAAGCTGAATAGTGTACTGAGTGCAAAAGTATTCCTGATTTGTGAAAGAACCATGTGATTTTTTTTTTTTTTTTAAATCTCCACAATTTAACAATGATGCACAAAGGCCAACTTTTTCACTTTAAGCACATGTGCATGTTAACAGCATAAAAATTCAGTTAGTTTAGGCTCAAAATAGGATCTATAGACTCTTGTTCACACTGAAGTGCTTTGCAGGACCTTACTGTGTAAAAAAAAAAATTAAAAAAACACACCCACTGTAGGTGGGATCATTCTTCACTTTTTTTTTGCAAAAACCGTGCCAAAATCCGCCCGTTCAGTTTTGAGTGGTTTACATTAACTCCAATGTTAATCTTCTGTCTAGAACAGCGGTCCCCAACCTTTTTTCCCCCAGGGACCGGTTTGCTGCAAGACAATGTCTCCACGGCCCAGTGGGGGCAGGGTTATTAGGGGGCGGGGTTATGTAGGGGGAGTTGTAATAAATTCATATATATGTGAAGTTGACATGTATATGTATTACCTTGAGCAAGGGCAAAATGTAAATGCCCGAAACGCGTTGGTTTTATTCCTTGTACCCCCTGTATTTACGGATGAAAATAAAGGCTTGATTTTATCACAGAAGATTCGCTGGTTCCATTTCACATTTTAATTTGCTGGTTATGTCGGGCTTGGAGCTGGAAGCCTGCTGTGGACTTCAGCCAAACAGTGAAACAGGTGCAGAGGACTATACAAATTGGTGAGCAGCGTTTTACCTTTCCACTTGTGATTGCTTCTATACTATTTTAGCTACTGATTTCCATCCAGGCGGAACCATGACTTTTCAGTCACAGATGATTTTCATCTAACTCAAATACATAAATAGTGCAGGAACATACTGGTATTAACTACCATTAACTTTTCCAGACATTTTAAACATATCTGCCATAAAGATCCTTCTAGTAGTGGAGTAATTGCTCTCATACTATACTTTTAACACCTCTCACAAATTGAACTTAGATCAATGACGCAATGGGAGACAGGCATGGACACTTCTTTAGTAAATAACAGAGAAAGCCAGCTCACCACTCGTATTCACCGGATTGCACGGCTACACTTCTGTAGTGTCCATCCAAGGCAGGATAGAAAAGAAAGATGCCAGCAACTCCGGAATTCATGAAGATAGATGCATTTATTGGTGGACAAGCCATAAATCCAAACGTGGTGACATGAATGATGGAAATGAATCAGGTGCAAAGCTGACGCGTTTCGAGTCACTCAGACTCTTAATCGTAGCATAATTTGCACCGTGCACACATACATATATATAGTTAAAAGCTAATGCACCGATGGGACTCACCTGAGTGAGACATCCGGCACCTGAGCAGGGAGGCGGGCCCCAGTCACGCCTCCACATGTGACGTCATGACGCACCCCACACCGACTTTGCATGAGAATGCATAACAACAATCACATGGGGGCGAGCAGGGCACGCCCCCTAGCAACGGCCAAGCGTCAGAGAAAGAGGCAACAATCCACTTACACACCGCAGAGAAGCACGCCCCACCACGCACATCACAATCACCACAATAAATGAGGTAAGGATGTGTGGCCGCAACGATATGAGGGCAAGTAGGGCATACCGCACCGCAGCACGCAAGTGAAAAAACAGCTGGTAAAAGCCAGCTGAGAGAGTAACCACATCTGGTGAGCCACAAAGGTGCAGAAATGGCAGGGGAAATAAAAATGTGATGAAAACTATCACAATAAATACAGGACAAGGAGTATCAGAAACAGTATAACAAAATACATGAGGTTACCATGATGTACACGATGATATAAGAGCTCAAGCTTAATAATGAAAAAGAATCTCATTACGTGCATTAAGTCTGTTTGGAACAGTAGAATTTAACGTATATATCCAAAACGCCTCGCAGTCCTTCAATTTATATTCTAAGTTACCGCCATGTCTACCTGAATTTACCTTTCCAATAGCAAAAGTTTCAAAGCCTTGGACATTAGAATTGTGTATTTCAATAAAGTGACGTGAGGCACCAGACACCATTACATCCAGCAGTTTTTTTTTTATATCATTCAGATGTTCCAATATGAGTGTTTTAAATTTCCTTGAAGTGCATCCCACATAATTAAGATCGCATATGTTACATCTGATGATATAAATAACCGAAGTTGTATTGCAGTTAATATACTGCTTAATAACAAAATTACGCATACTGGAAGAAAATTGTTTGGTGGGTGTTACATAGGTACAGGTTTTACAAATGCGACTTCCACATCTGTAAAAACCTCTAGTAGAAAGCCATGTGGGACGAGAAGATGCAGACATGAATTCATTGGGAGAGATGATATTACCAAGGGTCCTAGAGCGTTTGGCTACAATTCTGCAGCCTTTTTGTAAGATGTTAGCCAAAATACTGTCTTGTTTTAATATTGGTATATATTTAGTAACTATATTTTTAATGGCATTAAAATGCATACTATGATCCAAGACAATAGTTGGAATATTTTGTTTAAATCTGGGTTTTTTAGATGATAATAGTAATGACTTAGGAATATCATTTACCCTAGAAACTGCTCTGTCCAAAACCCAATCCGGATAACCTCGATTATGGAGCCGCACACAAATTTTCTGAGACTCAGTTTGAAAATCATCTTCTGTGGTACAGTTACGTTTGGCACGTATCAATTCACCAATTGGTATAGATAATTTAGCGTGCTTAGGGTGATTACTTTTAAAATGTAGAATTGTGGCGCTCCTGGACCAAAGCGAGACAAATACTAGGAATAAACCCAAATCACTCCCTCCTTCTACCGTTCGTAGGCAATCCAAATTTCCACATGGGCAAACCGCCATTGAGTTTTAAAAGATGGAAGGCTTATGGGCTGCACAGAATAGCGGATCTTATTGACACGCAGACAAAACGCCCATACTTGTTCAACGAAGCCCAACTTAAATTCCCAATAATAGGGCCTCACCCTTTCCACTACTTGCAGGCATGTAGTTACATGCTGGCAACCTTAAAACACTTAGAAGGCCTAACCTGGAATGATCCATTTCTCAAAATCACTCCGAACTCCCAACGAACTAAAGGCCTACTTTCCAGATTCTACACCTTATTATGCAAACCATTAGACTACTCCAGGACACATGGTGGTCTCTCATATTGGACAAGAAAGATTCCCTCGCTGACACCCGACCTTCTGCTGACCTCGCTCACCCGATCGGCCAAATATTTACCATCCATGAGCTACTGGGAAATGGCCTTCCAAATCACACACAGATCATACGTCTCCCCGCATAGAGGCTTCCTAATGGGTAACTCTGATACTCATGCATGCCCAAAATGCCAAAGCCCCCACGCAGATCTACTACATTGCCTCTGGTCCTGCCCGGCGATACAGACTTTCTGGTCCACAGTGCAGTCCTTTACAGTTAGAAATCTCCTCCCACGCTGCCCAGATTCAAACTTATGGGCACTATTCGGGATATTCCCTGGGGACTACACCTCCATCCCAAGCCTTCAAAAACGGCTTCTGTTCTATGTGGCGGCAGCGGCCAGAAAGTCGGTCTTGCAGTGCTGGATTCAACCGGGCCCATCCACTCTCAGATTATTCCTAGATAAACTATCACACATATTTAGAATGGATTGGATTGAAGCGGCGCAACAAAAAGGAAAAAAGAACACAACACTTTCTTCCAAAACGTGGTCACCTTTTTATTAACTTGCTCCCCACCACAAAATCAAAACCAAAATAAAGAGTTGTTTTTGAAATTACCACTTGGTACCTGACGAACCAACTGACAGATACAGCGCTATCTATATAATTCACACAATTAAAACTGGATGCGAGCGTCATTGTTTGGGGCCTTCTTCCTTGGTGTGTCGGATGTCCGGGCTGCAGGTAGGTTCCCTTAAGTTTGTCTTCCCCCCCACCCCTCTCCCCTCTTTCCTCCCCACCCCCCCCCCCTTGTTTAGGTTTCATTCGAAATAAAAAAAAGAATGCTAACAGACCAGCCTAAGTGTGAGAAGTGGTCGAGTGAAGCCGGTAATGCACAGCAATTCACTCTAAGGATATCGACCTTTGGGTTGACAAGAGAAATCAAGTGCATCCGGATTCACACTGGCCAGTTAGGATGGGAGACAGGGTGAGTCATATCTTTGTACACAATATTTGTCTTTTGTTGAATACAAATGTTATTAGTGGCGCATGTTGCCACAAGAATGGATGTATACTACGAATGTTTTGCAATAAAAACAAGTTATAAAAAAAAATGTAGAATTGTGTTTACAGCAATTGCTTTACTGAATGTTCTGGTGAGAATATTGGAATTTGGTATTCCGCTGAGATCAAGATCCAAAAAGGAAATATGATCCCTATGAACAAAAAATGTAAATGACAAATTCAGGGGATTGTTATTGATGTATTCGACGAAGAGTGGCACGGCAGACACAGGACCCCGCCATATTAATAGCAGTTCATCAATGTATCTGCCGTACCACTCCACGTCGGCAACAAATGGATTGTCAGATGTATATATAGATACATATACTCCCACAAGAAAAGAACGAGATTCGCTAAAGAGGGTGAAAATTTAGCGCCCATAGAGACACCTCTAAGCTGTAAGTAAAATGAGCCATCAAACAAGAAAAAATTGTGCTGCATCAAAAACGAGGTTACAGATTTAATGAATGTTTTTTTCATCACTAGTGTACGGGTTATAGGTATCAAGATCTAAATCTAAAGCCAGTATTGTAACTTCCAAGGGAATGCTCGTGTACAACGATTCGACGTCACAGCTGAGCCACACATAATGTGAGTGCCAAATTTTATTGGACAAACTCAGTAATACATCTCTGGAATCTTGTAGAAATCCAGGCACTCTCCCAACTAGGGGCTGCAGCTGGGCGTCGAGCCACTGGCATAGACGCTTACAGAGAGAACCAAGGTCTGATACTATGGGTCGCATAGGTGGTGGGTTCAGTTTTTTTATGAACTTTGGGCAGGCCATATAATAGGGGAACGGTGCAATCCGTCGATAAAATGTATTCTGATTCTCTGTTAGAGAGAACATGCAGCGCTACACCTTCCTCTACCAAAGAAATGAGTTTAGACTTAAAGCGTGCAGTAGGATTAGATGAAAGATTACGATAAGTGGATGAATCTGATAATAGCATAATTTGCTGGTTATAATTTACTTTATTCATTACGACCACAGAACCCTCCTTATCTGCCATCTTAAAAATTACATTTTCCATTTCCCGTAACTCCTCCAAGGCTTTACGTTGCCTCGGTGAAAGATTAGACATACCAAAATGTGGATGAGAATCTGCAAGCATTTGCTTTAAGTCCTGTTCAACAAGGGATTGAAAAGTATCCATATATTGACTCCTTGCATGAACAGGATAGAAAGCAGAGTTCCTAACAACAAAGGAATTTGATTGCAGACCAACCCAATCCTGCGAGGGACCAAGCTCCTGTAAATCCATCAGGGCAATCTGTTCACTGAACAGAAGTTCAGAAAATTCATTAGAGGAGACGGGACACTCGCAAGATGAGTCAGACTCTGAAGCAGAACCCCAAAAATGTTGTTTAATGGTTAGGTTTCTAATAAACCGATTTAAGCTTTTCAAAGTGGAAAACATATCCATGGGTTCATTAACAGCAAAGTTAAATCCTAATTTTAGAACATCCTCTTGGTCAATAGTGAGAGCTTGATCAGATAAATTTATAACGTCTATGTTTTGGGGATATTCCCCTTCTTGGGTCTGATACTTTGTTTGGACCTTCCTGGGGTGTTTTCGTCCTCCCCGCCTGCTCCGTTTTTTGCAACATTCTTAGGACGAACTACAGGAGCATCAGGCTGTATTTGGCTGCGGCCAGAAGACACATCAACTTCATTTAACTCCTCATCATCTGACTCACGTGAATTAATAGACGAGTCAGAACTAAAATTAACCCGCTTGGAAGATCCAGCGCCCCTATTTGCATGCCAGAATCTCCTTTTTAGAATAGATTTAGGAGTATTTGACACAAAATCTTTGGAATGCCAGTTGTACACACAGTTATTATCATAGTCCGCAGTGTCCCTTTAAAATTTACGTTTTTTTGTAGCCATGATAGACGTTTTTAATGTTGCAACATTGTTGTTTACTTTATCATATAATTGTACATATTCAGAGAGTTCGGCATATTCGGTTAGTTTAGTTACAATTTCTTCAATTTGTGTTGACAATTGATCCAACTTTTGTTGTTCCTCTTGTACAATTAGTTGCATTAAATTGCGTGAGCACACTGACAAAGTCTCATTCCATTTTTGAAGAAAGTGATCAGAATATATCAGGGTTGGCATTTTTCTTAACCTCAGCCCTCGTGGTATCATATTTTTTTGAAGGTATTGTTTCAAGGTGGTAAGATCCCACCAGACACGGAACTCTTGAGATAAGGCTTTCTCAAGCTCTTTTAATTTGGTACGGCATTCTGAACTCTGTTGACTTAACATGTCCTGTGTATCGAACACCTGTGCCACTTTGTCCTCTCTGTTGGAACGTATAAAGGAAGCCATAACCTATATATGCAAGCTCAATAAAATATATATGAGCAATAATAATAGCAATGTTACCACGTATATTTGCACTGTAACGACAGTATGCAGAGCTATATATGGAGGTTTGAATCCACTTGAGAGTGTGTGCACGGCAACAGAGTATGCAGTATTAAATAACAGAGAAAGCCAGCTCACCACTCGTATTCACCGGATTGCACGGCTACACTTCTGTAGTGTCCATCCAACGCAGCATAGAAAAGAAAGATGCCAGCAACTCCGGAATTCATGAAGATAGATGCATTTATTGGTGGACAAGCCATAAATCCAAATGTGGTGACATGAATGATGGAAATGAAACAGGTGCAAAGCGTACACGTTTCGAGTCGCTCAGACTCTTAATCGTAGCAAAATTTGCACTGTGCACACATACATATATATAGTTAAAAGCTAATGCACCGATGGGACTCACCTTAGTGGGACATTCGGCAAAACACGCCAGCCAAACGTCCGGCACCTGATCGGAGCGGGGAGGCGGGCCCCAGTCACGCCTCCACATGTGACGACATGACGCAACCCACACCGAGTTGGTAGATGTTTTTTCACTTGCATGCTGCTGTGCGGTATGCCCTACTTGCCCTCATATCGTTGCGGCCACACATCCTTACCTCATTTATTGTGGTGTTTGTGTTGCGGCGCGATTGTGATGTGGGGTGGGGCTCTTCTCTGGTGTTAAGGGTTTGTTGCCTCTTTTCTGACGCTTGGCCTTTTGTAGGGGGGTGCCCTGCTCGCCCCCATGTACGTTGTTTGCTTTTCCTCCCCAACCGGTGTGGGGTGCTCATGTCTACATGTGGGGGCGTGACGGGGCCCGCCTCCCCCTCCGATCGGGTCCCCGGACGTTTGGTGGGGGTTTCTGCCAGATGTCCCCTCGGTGAGCCCCCATCTTTCATTATTTTAATATATATGTAGTCCCACAGTGCAAATTAACTACGTTTAAAGAGTCTGGGGCGCTCAAAACGTGTAGCTTTACCTGTTTCTTTTCCATCATTTCATGTCACCACTTTTGGGTTTTTTGGCTTGTCCACCAAGAAATGGACACTTATTTCTCTATAAAGATGGCTGTATTGTTAACTATTCCAACAGAAGTCGCTAAGTCTCTCTAACAGGAACTTCCATTGAATTAATTTAGGGCACACCGTGTCCCAACTTACATGGTTTTATATATTTTAAAAACGGGGGACTTAAAAGAATAATAACCGCTAACGGTTTTTTCATGCATAAAACCCCTTTAACAAAAAACCCCTTAATCAAGCATGAGGTTTAGCAAAAACCAAAAAATATACCCCATTGCCTACCAAAATGCCTCACCGGCATGGAGCAACCACCCCTCCTATCGGCGCGTCCGCGGTTACCCACCACCACGAACCGAAAGCTTTTGTGTTGGAGATACTCATTCCGAACCCAGAGCACTTTCCCCAAAAAAACAACAAAATGCTGCAATAGTGATACCTAGCGTCCGGAGAACAAAGTGCAACTCTTAGCAGTCAGGAATGAAACGATAGTACCAAGGTAACCAACACACTGACAGGGGCAGTGCGATAGCGACAACCAACACGGACAGCTAGTCAGAAAAACAAGCAAAGTTAGATGCAGATGCATAGGTGAAAGCGTACCAAGACAAAAAAAAAAAAAACCAAATCGTTTTTTAAACATAAAACTTGTGAGCAATCATTTTAACCCTTTAAGGTCAAGCCTTTTTGGAGTTAAGGAAAAGCCCTTTTTTTCAAATTTGACATGTGCCACTTTATCTGTGAATAACTTTTCAATACTTTTTCCTACCAGTGTTTCAAGACGTTTTTTCGTGAAACGTTGTGCTTTAATTTAGCAAATTTTAATTTGGTCGATAAAATCCTGTTTAGGATGAAAAAAATCGAAATATTTTAAAAAATTTTGGAAAAAAATTTGCCATTTTCAAAGTTTAAAAATTTTTTGGTCAAAACACAAGAAAAAAACAAAAAAATAGTAAATATTTAAAAATTTCCAATGTCTACTTTGCGTTGGCATGATTTTTTTTAAACAATTTTTATTTTTTTAAAACTTTGGGGGCTTGAAAATTTTGTAAAATTTTAACATTTTTAGAAAATTTGGCAGAACAGATTTTTTTGGGGAAACCCGTACCTTCGATGTGGTTTTTTGGGGGCCTTTTATGTTTTAAACCCCCCTAAGACTCCATTTCAGAAATAACCCCTTTAAAAAGTTTTAAAAAAGCATTAAAGGGCGTTTTTTTTACCCTCAGGTATTCCAAAATTAAGGAAAAGCAAAGGTAAATTTCAAAATTTTTAAATTTTTTGCAGTTTCCGATTTTTTTTCATTATCATTGGAACCCCTAATTTTACCAAGAAAACGCAACTCAATAATGATTTTTCCCTTTTTATGCAGTTTTTAGAAATATCCGACTTGTGACCCCTATGCGCTTTTTTGAATCTTTCCCCAGGCCCAGAATTTAAGGAGCACCCTTTTGTTTTGAATTTTTTCGGCTTATTTGGGGTTTGATGGGTAGTGACAGATGTGGGGAAAAAAGGTTTCAACTGTCTTTTTAACTGACAGACCCCATAACAAAAGAGTGGGGGGGAAAAAGGGATTTGGAATGAAGGGGTTAATTTTTTTGTGTTTTTTTCACTGTGTGAGCCCGTGATGTTTATGAGAAAATTGCGGAACTTGAAAGTGGCAACTGTCTGATCCAAAAGCTGCCAAAATAGATTTACAGGGGCATGAAGTGATTACAGTGGAGGGGTTAATAAAGAATTCAGGGTGTGACACCCCGATCGCGCACAGGGCACTAGGACCCAGCAAGAAAAAACAAAATCCCACCCTCTCTACAGTCAGAGCCCGTACTTGTATCAGCTGAAAAAGGGGGATCAGCAACTGATGACCCAAACCCAGCGATCCCTTTGGGAAAGGGGGCGCAATGTTGATCACCCCCGATGTGTGCAATTACTGTCAGAAAAAAGCAATTACATAAACTTTATCTTATCTCGCCAGGGAGACAGAAAGCTTTCATGACTTAGGGAAGTCAGGGGCATTAACAGGGAGGAAAAACCCCTACTTCAGGAACGTCATGGTGCCGTAAAGGGTTAAAAACAATGACTGTATAGAAAGAAAGAGCACAGTCAATATATGATCAAAGAGTTAATAATGAAACAAAATTTAATTTTTCAAATCAAGATCGCTAGGAGAAACGGTATTCAGCTTGGTTATCCATGACGCCTCCCGGTCACGTAATTTGTATCTCAGGTCTCCACCTAGTTTACTATTCTGGACTCGCTCAATAGCAAATGCCCTAGAATACTTGGTTTGAGAATCGCGTTGATTAATGAAATGTCGTGCAACATTAGAGTGAGTTTTATACTGAGGACTTTTTATATAATTAAGGTGTTATAATATCTGATTTTATTTTTTCATAGTGCAACCTACATAATACAGAGTGCAACATGTGCATTCAATAATATAACAACTGATGTTGAATTGTAATTTAGATATTGTTTGATGATATTATTGAATATCATGGATGGCAAAAGTTGAAATGGGCTGAACATATTAACATGTTTTACATGGAAATGACCCATATCGGGAAAAAGCCTATATGATGTAACCATGAAAGTAACACTGATCTAGAGCACAAAAGTTTGGGAGAAAGAATATTTCCCAATGAATTTGCATGTCTTGATACAATTCGACATGCTATCTGATCCTCTGATAAAAAAACTGGACGATATCTGGTAATTATTGATTTGATCTGGGAAAATTGTGCACTAACTCCCAAAATGTAGATAAATTGTTCGATTGGGCATCATTCTTTGAAAAAAAAGTGGAAACATCTGATACTAAATTTAAAATCTGTTCATGATACATAGATTTGTTCATCACCACAATTGAACCACCTTTTTAATGACCAACTGATCCATCTGACGTAATTTTGTCACAGCCTGCTTATGTTTGAAGGACATGTTAGACTTAATAGTCGTGGAAGAACACTTATTATGTAACATTTGTAAGTCCTTGACAATTAAAGGGGTTTTCTCGCTACAAAGATCATGTCTCTAATGATGGGGACAGAAAAAATAAGCACTTTTGCAATTGATTTATATGACCTAAATCACGTAGTATAGCAGATATGAGCTAATCTGTGCATCTATAACGATTTCGGCAGCAAGTGTTTGGGCCACTCCCCCTTTTTTGCGATTGGCTGACTGATATTTCATTCAGCCTGTTGGGACACCCCCCTGGATGGGACACGCCCTCTGTGCTGTGATTGGCTGCTTGCATTCTGTGCTTACTCCACTCTGAGCTATGGAAAGTGAAACAAACTGACTATGTTGACTGTTTCTGCACAATAAAGGCTGTCTCAGCTCCTCTCTATGCCCCTTCTCCCAGTGATGGCTCTATGTAAGGAATCTGGGCTATTACTGAGTATCTAGCTACTAGATTCACTCTCCCACCATATAAAACAGCATTATACAATGCTCTCCCCCTATATAACACAGCCTTATGCAGTCTGTTCTACCTCCTGCCTGATAAAAGAGAGGGGGGCAGAGTGCTTTTCTCACATTTGTTTCCTCAGTTCTGACTGTATGTATAACTGTTTACACCAATGCAGGTGTTCTGGTTACAATGAGCTTGTGAGGCCTGGAGCTGACAGCTCTGCAAGCATGAGAACCATTGCAGGAGGTCTGCAGAGCTGTGACATTCTCTCCCACTGTTTACAGAGAATGATGATGTCACAACTCTTCAGTGAGGGGAGACACGCCTACTGGGTGGAGAGACTCGCCCCTGGATTTTAAGCTGTAACAGACAAAAACAGCTCAAGTCTGCGAAAGTGTGTAATGATAAAACCCTTTTAAGGTTTGAAATATGTCCATAGACTCAGTTATTGCCTGGACAGGATAAAAACTTGGGTTTTTACTATGAAAGAAAATTTGTAAACCAGTTTTTTCCATTACTTGTTCGGGTACTAGGTCTTGTGACGTCAATAACGCCATCTGTTCTGAAAAATTACGTAGTTTGTAAGGCTGAAAAAAGACAGACATTAATCCAGTCCAGCCTATTGTCTTAGGCTATGTTCACACGGCTTAACTGCGGGGCGTAATTACGCCGTGTGGCTGAGGCCAGGGCGCGAGTGGGGGGACGGCACTGCGCCGGCCCATAGACAGTCATTGCTAGCGCCACGTATACGCCGCTAGAAAGTGACATGTCAATTATCTCCCCGTCCGGCGGATTCGCCGAGCAGGGAGCGGAGACGTAATGCATAGTTCTCTATGAGAACTGTGCATTACCGTAGTTACTGGGACGTAATTCAGTCCGTAATTGGCGCACTTCGGCGCGTAATTACGGACTGAATTACGTCCCAGAATAAGCCGTGTGAACATGGCTTTAGTGTTCTCCTACTGTTTGATCCTGAGGAAGACAAAAAACCCAATGGTCCTCATTTCAGGGAAATAATTCCTTCCCGACTCCAATCTGGAGATCAGAATAAATCCCTGGATCAATGACCCTTCTCCCGTATCCTAGTCACTATAACTTGTTATATTATTACACTCAAGAAATGCATCCAGACCCTTTTGAACTCTGTTAGTGAATTCACCAGAGTTCCACAGTCTCACTGCTCTTACAGTAAAGAATCCCTTTATATGTTTATGTAGAAACTTTCGTTCCTCTAGATATAGAGTATGCCCCCTTGTTCTGGATACAATCCTGAGTATAAATAGATCTTGGTAGAGATCTCTATATTGACCTTTAATATATTTATACATACAGTGGGGGAAAAAAGTATTTAGTCAGCCACCAATTGTGCAAGTTCTCCCACTTAAAAAGATGAGAGAGGCCTGTAATAGACATCATAGGTAGATCTCAATTAT
This sequence comes from Phyllomedusa bahiana, assembly GCA_025379985.1. Taxonomy (NCBI): domain Eukaryota; kingdom Metazoa; phylum Chordata; class Amphibia; order Anura; family Hylidae; genus Phyllomedusa; species Phyllomedusa bahiana. The sequence goes on along the minus strand of JAODAL010014846.1, from coordinate 57,597 downwards.
GAGAGACAAAATGAGAAAACAAATCCCGAAAATCACATTTTCTGACTTGGCAAGAATTTATTTGCAAATTATGGTGGAAAATAAGTATTTGGTCACCTACAAACAAGCAAGAAATCTGACACTCATGGACCTGTAACTTCTTCTTTAAGAAGCTCCTCTGTCCTCCACTCATTACCTGTAGTAATATCATCTTTTTGAACTTATCAGTATAAAAGACACCTGTCAACACCTCAAACAGTCAGACTCCAAACTCCACTATGGTGAAGACCAAAAAGCTGTTGGACACCAGAAACAAAACTGTAGCCCTGCACCAGGCTGGGAAAATTGAATCTGCAATAGGCAAGCAGCTTGGTGTGAAGAAATCAAATGCGAGAGCAATAATTAGAAAATGGAAGACATACAAGACCACTGATTAATCTCCCTTGATCTGGGGCTCCACGCAAGATTTCATCCCGTGGGGTCAAAATGATCACAAGAGTGGAGAGCAAAAATCCCAGAACCACATGAGGGGACCTAGTGAATGACCTGCAGAGAGCTGGGACCAACGGAACAAAGGCCACCATCAGTAATACACTACGCCACCACGGACTCGGACCCTGCAGTGCCAGACGTGTCCCCCTACTTAAGCCAGTACATGTCTGAGCCTGTCTGCAGTTTGCTATAGAGAATTTGAATGATCCAGAAGAGTATTGAGAAAATGTCATATGGTCAGATGAAACCAAAGTAGAACTGTTTGGTAGAAACACAACTCGTCGTGTTTGGAGGAGAGAGTATGCTGAGTTGCATGCAGAGAACACCAAACCTACTGTGAGGCATGGGGGTGGCAAAATTATGCTTTGGGGCTGTTTCTCTGTAAAAGGACAAGGACAACTGATCTGTGTAAATGAAAGAATGAATGGGGCCATGTATCGTAAGATTTTAAGTGCAAACCTCCTTCCATCAGCAAGGGCACTGAATATGAAACGTGGCTGGGTCTTTGAGCATGACAATGATCCCAAGCACACAGTCAGGGCAATGAACGAGCATTTCAAGGTCCTGTTGTTGCCTAGCCAGTCTTCAGGTCTCAACCCCATAGAAAACCTTTGGAGGGAGTTGAAAGTTTGTGTTGCCCAGCAACAGCCCGAAAAATCACCGCTCTAGAGGAGATCTGCATGGAGGAATAGGCCAACATACCAGCAACAGTGTGTGCCAACCTTGTGAAGATTTACAGAAAACGTTTGACCTCTGTTATTGCCAACAAAGGATATATAACAAAGTACTAATATGAACTTTTGTTATTGACCAAATACTTATTTTCCACCATAAGTTGAAAATAAATTCTTTTCACATCAGACAATGTGATTTTCGGGATATGTTTTCTCATTTAGTCTCTCATAGTTGAGGTCTACCTATTATGTCAATTACAGGCCTCTGATCTTTTTAAGTGGGAAAACTTGCACAAATGGTGGCTGACTAAATACTTTTTTTCCCCCACTGTACATATAGAGTACCCCCCCCAAAGAGGGGAGAGGGTGTCAGCAGTAATTATGTCAAATAACTTATTATTTAAGGTTATTATTGAGGGATATAGTTCTCTGCGCCAAAGAGTTACTTTTTTCACTTATAAGGTGAAACTCCTTTAAAATACAGCTTGTGTTTTTGACATATACACACATCTAAATTAAACAGAGTTTTATTGTAAATTTTTGATCAAACAGTATGTTAGACACAGAGGTGGCAGGCCCTTCACATGGGAGGGACAGTGGCACAAATGTTCCTGGAGCAGGCACAGGTCGCAGCATAGTTAGGGGACGTCGCAGCAGGGGTCACTCAGCGAGGCCGTTTGTTGACCTCCAAGCCAACAGTTCTTGAATGATTGACTAGGTCAATCACTTTCTCCCAAATGACATCTGACAACCCCAGCTGGTGTGTTCGTCAGACCCCACCCTTAGTTGGCATGGCCTGGGAGCAGGTCAGGGGCCCTCACCTGTTCTCACCCGCCTCTGTCCCGTTCGGTTCCCACAGCCAGAGAACTACTATGTGCTGTGGGCTCTGCGCCACTATACAGCGAGGACAAACTATTTGAGGACAGTGGGCAGCAGAGGTGGGGCAATCATCCGCTGCTTCTTGCAGTAGGTGGGCAAATAGTGATGAGGAGAGTGGCATGGGGGTTATGTTGCAAGCAGTCAAGCTCTGTAAAAAGAGACCATTGAGGAGGACACCAGTGACGGCAAACACTAATTGATGTAGCCGATCGCACTTAGGAGCTAGGTGAAGCAAAGGCTTCATCATCATCGTCGCGAGAAGTGGGCAGCAGCTTGCGCATTAGGCAGTGGCGCAGCCGGCAAGTTGGCAGTGTGGCCGAGATTCAGTAGGGGGGTAGCAGTGCGAGGTCGGAAGCCAAAGGCCACAGAGTAGACCACCCACTTTGCAGTTCCCAAAAAGTAGCAGCACAGGGGCTCACCAAGGCAGTAGCAAGTAGTCAGTGCGGAGCATTGGTGGTAAAATCACCTACTCGGTGGTGTGGCACCTTTTTGCCAAGACACTGGAGGAGGCAATCATGGGCATATTTATTATCTGGGGACAGAAAGTGAAGCGTGGCCAGGGATCTAATGTTGGCACCACGGCACTGTGTCAATATATGCAGCATGACCATCCAGTGGCCTGGGAGAAACATGTCTCAGATGTGGTGTTCCATCCTGCCGCAGTAGCACCCAGTGGCACGCATCCCATTTCAGGCAGTCAAGGCTCCACCACCTCTGCCAAAGGGAGCTGTTTGTCTTTCTGATCATCTACTGGTCCAGATTCTTCTGCTCCACACCACTCATGGCGCCTGCAGTTGTTCACCAAGACGATTGCCAAGAGACAGCAGTATGCGTCCAGCTGTCCTAAGGCGCAAAAGCTGACTATGCTCCTGTCCAAGTTGGTGGTACTGCAGTACCTCCCTTTCCAAGTGGTGCACTCTGCACCGTCAGAGAACTGATGGCTTGTGCAGAGCCGAGGTGGAGAGTCCAAAGCCGTCATTCCTTTCGAAAAAGGCAGTACCAGCTTTGCAGCTTCAATCAAACAACAGAAGGAACCAACTTTCAGCTAAACAGCTTAATCCGTACTTTATTGCAATATCCAATCAACACGTAACACACGTATGTTGTATGAGCACAGAAAAGATTTTCAGCATGCATGCATAAAAAGGTAACAAGATACCTGAAATATAACGCTGCACAAGCAGTAGTGAGGAGCTGCTCAGACGCCGGCCATACACTCAGAATGCAACGTTTCGAGAGTCTCCGCCCTCTTTGTCGATGCTTGACAAAGAGGGCGGAGACTCTCGAAACGTTGCATTCTGAGTGTACGGCCGGCGTCTGAGCAGCTCCTCACTACTGCTTGTGCAGCGTTATATTTCAGGTATCTTGTTACCTTTTTATGCATGCATGCTGAAAATCTTTTCTATGCTCATACAACATACGTGTGTGGATATTGCAATAAAGTACGGACTAAGCTGTTTAGCTGAAAGTTGTTTCCTTCTGTTGTTTGATTGAAGCTGGAGGCACTACGGGTCAAGAGGAAACCCGGATAAGGCACCGTGGCATGACATGCAAATATCCACATAGCGGTGAAAATATTTAAATGAGTACCAGCTTTGCACAAATTTGTAGAAGAGAAGGTGATCCAGTCCTTGAGCCTGTCAGTATCTTCCAAAGTGCACGGCAGCGCGGACGTGTGGGTGAATGTGATTCCTGCCCAGCCACACCAGCAACTTGGACAGGAGACACCTCTTTCACCTCCACGTTGTCAAACGTTGCCAATGTCCGCCTCCTCCTCCTCCACCACCTCAGCCTCCATTGCAGCGACAAGTCTTAGTGCTCCTCCAGCATACCACATGTGCAGGGCACGGCGGTGCCAGCTCTACACCTGGTTTGCCTGGGCAAACGAAGTAACACAAGGGAGGAACTGCTCTGCGTCATGAAAGACGAAATTGATTCCTGGCTTTCTCCGTGACAACTGAAAATCGAAACCATGGTGACAGACCATGGAAAGAACATGGTGTCCACGATGTGCTGAGGAGGGCTGAGACATGCGCCATGCATGGTGCACGTGTTTAATGTGGTTGTCGAACAGTTCCTCACGTCTTCCACCCATCTGCAAGACGTTCTAAAAATGGCCAGGAAACTTTGCATGAATATCAGCCATTCCTTCACAGAGAACTATGAACAGAGAAAATCAGAGCAAAACAGAGAGAAATCTATGAACAGAGGTCATTAATTTCTTGATGGTCCAAGCGGACAGGAATACTCCACTGTGTAATTTTGATGTCAGCCAGTGGCAGCTCATGCATGACACCTGCAGTTTGCTAAGGCTCTTTGAGGATGCCACGTTATTTGTCAGTTGCCAGGAGTATGGTATGAACAACGTCATTCATTCCACTGCTTCATGTCCTGGAACAGATGCTGCAAAATCTGTCCAGGGAACTGGAGACATGGCGACTACATCTCACGGCCACATGAGTCTGGTGGGGACAATAGGTAGATAGTGAAGAGATTGGCAGAGTGGAGAGGCAGAGGAGTAATGAGGATAGAGGTAAATCAGACAGGCAGCAGAGTCTAGGCATGGACAAGCATTTTTGTGCTTTCACAATGTGAAAGAATGAGCGGATTCGGGAAATATTTTTCAGGTGGAGGCAAAGGTAAGAGTTTGGATGTGCGGTTTGAAAGGACAGATTGGAGTCAAAGGTTATCCCAAGGCAGTGGACTTGTGGAGACGGTGAGAGAGTGCAGCCATTGACAGTGATAGAGAGGTGGGGTGGGGTGGGGAGGTAGGAGCAGTACCAGCTCCATCAGCAGCAACCTGAGTCTGGAGTTATGTGTAGCTTTTTTCTCCCCCCTAGTGAGGAAGGTATCCACCAGCAGCAGCACCTGTAGCAGGCCCTGAACCCTGGCTTCTTCTGGATACCTGCCTCAGCTGCTATTCTGATGCTGCCACCTGCCTGATGCCACACATCTGCTGCCAACTGCTCCTTCTACCACCCGTCATGTTTGCCAGGGACTGGTATTGCTACCCACCTCCCCACTCTTCACTGCGCCATTATGTAGCCTACTGATGCTGCTGCCACCTCACCACTCGGGCCGCCTCATGATGCTGCTGCTGTCACCTCCAGGCTAAGTCACCATGCCACTCTGGCTTGATGCTACTGTTGCCACCACCTCCTCATTATGTCATCTAGCTGCTGCCACCTCAAAATTATGTCATTGTGCCACCCGCTGGCCTGATGCTGTTGCTGCCGCCGCCACCTCCACACACTGTAATTTTGCCACTCTGTGGCCTGCTCAAGCTGCTACCACCTCCACAATCTGTCATTGTGCCACTGTGCGGCCTACTCATGCTCCTGCCAACCGACCACTCTCTCACACGACCACCCTGTGGTTTCCTAATGCTGTTTCCACCCTCCACCACTCTATGACGTTGCCACAGTGTGTTGTTTTCCCTTTCCTTTAATTTGTCAGAAGGAATAAAGAGAGGACAAACACAACTGATTGTGTCTTCGAAGAAGCTGTAAGGCTAGTATGACATGGTCCATTGTTTGCATCAGGATTGTGTGATGATTCGGTAGTGGATACAAAACACAGAAGACATGCAAATATTCCCTTAACTTATTATTTTTTGGATCAAATCCTGTTTCTTTTTGGCTTTAGCAATGATGGATTATTGACCGATTGAAAGCGGACACTGAAGAATCAAAGGAAGGGCAAAATGATTAGTGACGTAATGCAAAATTACTGCTTTTTGTTCCCAGTCCGGCCCTGGCTGTGACGTCACATAAGCTGATTGGCTGCGTGTCTGCACGTCATTGAGGGTGTTCCTTTCTTCCTCCCATAGTTCTCTGCCCCATGTCACGCCATGTGCTCGCGGCCATTTTAGATTCTTTATCACATATCGCCTTGAACTTCGGCTTCATTCAGAATCGAATTTTCCCTGAAATTCTAAACGAATTCCACTTAGTTAAAATCAATTCGCTCATCCCTAGTAGGGTTGTCATTATAGGGTGAGGAAAAGTTCCTTTTTTTGGTGTTTAATTTTACTTTAACTTTTAAACGGTATTGCCAATTGTAGTAAGGGATATTTGCTCTTTTTTGTTCGGTGATTTCTTCATTGTCTTTTTATATGCTAAATGTCTAATAATCCTTTGATGTGAAATCATTACTCCCAATGTTTAAATTATATGTACATTCTTTAAGACTGTATGGTCATAGATGAACTTGGAAACATTAGGATCCTTAAAGGAGTTGTATCATTTCATTAAATGGCCTTCAGAATAAGGGGACAGTGAAAACAAACAACTTTGCAATTAGATGTAATTAGCGAAACTGTCTTGTATTCACAGTTTTCCTTATCTTCTGTTTCTGTTTACACTGATATCCAGTGCTGGTCGGATCCCTCCTCCTTACATTTCACTAGCTGAGAGCTCATTTACATTCTGTTCAACCCCCTGTCCACCGTATTCACGGAGCTTGCATTCCTGCCTTTCACTCAAAGTAAGGGACCGGCACATTTTCACTCTGCACAGCCAGAAGAAACAGAGTAACACTGCAGGGCTTCTATAATCAGGAAACAGCACAATTGTGTGTCGATCCCTGCCTCTCCTGCATAGAAGGGAGATCTCTGCCGTTCATAGAAAGCTGAGATCAGTGCTCAGTCTAGATTGAATACAGCCTGTGGTATGTATACAGCTCTTACAAAATAAGACTGATAGGGAGAGACACAGTGACATGTGGACTCAGAGAGGGTGGGGTGGGGGATTCTCGGGTGCCAGCATGAATAGTGAAGGGGGGATGATGTCATCCAGCTGGGAGGGGTAGAAATTCCCCTTGCATTTCTATAGTTGAGAAGCTGAGAGCAGTATGAATCAGCCAAACTAAAGAAGCGATACATCTCCTTTAACTTGATTTCCAAGTGGAATTAACCATGGAGTAAACTTATTATCCAAAAAGCCAATAAAATCATAATCTATTCATGTTAGCTGCATAGCTGTATTTTGTCCATGGACCATGATAGGAGTCCTGGCATTAGAAAAAAAATTTATGATATTTCAAAAGTATGGTTTTCTGCAGTAGAATGCAAAGCTGTTAGTAGACTGTTTAAATGTATATGGCATAAGTGACCAGATGAAGTGAGAGAACTCCAGCAGAATTACTTTAGGTATCTGAAAAGTTGCTGGACAATATGTGACAGCAAGGTAAAGAGTAAAAACTGAATATGAAATATAAAGCTGAAAAAGTAAATAAAAACAGTCCCCAAGGCATGAACAAGAACGATTTTATAGTGTTTTTCTTAAGCTGAATTTATATGCAAGTTGGTACAGGTAAATGTTTAAAGTCTAACTGCAGCCAATTTTTTATTATTATTGACAGCAAACATAAATTAATAGGTATATTAACTCTCCTTGGTGCAGCAATCAAGTAAGATACTGCAAAGGGCAATGTTGTTCAGATATACAGTATGTGCAACATTTCAGCCCGGGTTGGTATTCTATGGGTCACATCTGGAGGGTGAGATTCAGGTGACACATGTGCAAGCGGCTGCAGAGCATAGCATGCAACACTGCCAAAAGAGCGTGGGAGAGCCATGGCAGCTGGGGCTTAAATAAATGGGAGTGTGACTCATGCTGTAACATCATACTCTGTGTCATGCCCAACAATAGTCTCCATTCTTAAAGGGGTTTTATCTTTTGAAGCTTTTGTACACTTGAGCTGATTCTATCAGTTTCAAATACAGGGGAGAGTCTCTCCTTCCAGGAGGCGCATCTCCCCTCACTGAAGAGTTGTGACATCATCATTCTGTGTGTGCAGTGGAAGGGAGAGCTTTGCAGACCTCCTGCATGCTTCTGGCTGCAGAGGTCTCATGCTTCTGGCTGCAGAGTTCTCAGCTCCAGGCTGCACAAGCTCCTTGTAATCAGTACCCCTGTCTTGGTGTAATTGCTACACAAATTAATTAGGCTGTACACATCCATATATTTTAAAAAATGTAAGCATAGGTGCACACTGGTAAGGCAATAGACTCCTAGTGAGGTAACATGTTAGTGTTAGGGACTCGCCTGTGCTGGGATCCCCTTGACGCTTTTGGGAGGTGAGCTTAAACAATTCTTGATCAAAAACTGTAAACTAAGAATCCCAGGTTTTTCATATTTTCATTAGCATTAATGCATTTTCAAAAAAAATTCCTATATACCTTGATGTTTTACTTAGTTTTGTAGTGTGCCACTGATATTTGTATTAGATGTATGCTATTGCCTTACCTGTGTACCTATGCTTACGTTTTGTAAAATATATGGATGTGCACAGCCTAATTAATTTGTGTAGTCTATTTGAGGGATGGCAAGCTCATTGGCTTGCTCCACTCCCCTTACCTCTTTTAAACCAGTGCAGGATAATTCAGTAGCAAGTTCCTATCACTCCCTAAAGGGTTGTAGTCTGAATGGACTCCTATGAGGTAACATGTTAGTGTTAGGGACTCACCTGTGCTGGGATCCACTTGACACTTTTGGGAGGTGAGCTTAAACAATTCTTGATCAAAAACTGTAAACTAAGAATCCCAGGTTTTTCATATTTTCCTTAGCAGTAATGCATTTTCAAAAAATTCCTATATACCTTGATGTTTTACTTAGTTTTGTAGTGTGCCACTGATATTTGTATTAGATGTTGGTGTAATTGCTGTTATACACACAGCCTGAACTGATGAAGCAAGTGTGAGAAATGTTCTCTGCCCCATACCTCCCCCCTCTGTTATCAGGCGGGAGATTGGCCAGACTATATAAGGCTGTTATATGGGGGAGCTCAGGGTATAAGACTGTTTTATATGAGGGGAGAGTGAATCTAGTAGTTACTCAGTACATAGAACCATCACTGGAGAGCCATCACATAGAGAGAAGCTGAGACAGCTCTTACACACACAGCCATCTCAGGCAGCTCGTTTCTCACAGCTCAGAGGGGAGTAAACACAGAGTGTGCAGGCAGCCAATCACAGAACAGGGGACGTTTCCCGTCTGGGGGCATGTCCCAACAGGCTGAATGAAATGTCAAAACGCAATGCAAAGAGTGTGAACAACTCCAAAGAGGACTGACCTTAAGCATGCCGTAATGAATAGTCTGGCAACTCCCTCTTGAGGCTCCAATTACACCCAGCTGCAAAGGATTCCAAGCAAATTTGCCCAGCAGGCAAAACTCATCAAGAAAGTATTCTCCCATAGGAAACGAATCAAGCATAGAGGTGTAAAAACATTATGAGCTTTATTGAAAGATTGGCATCTTCAATACAGGGGACACAAGTGACCAGCAGTCACCACACAGAGACAAACGCGTTTCGGGCTTGCTTGCCCTTGTTCACAGCCTAATGTGCTGTTGCAACCTCCGTGTTATATAGCCAAAATGTGAGGGGCTAATTTCGTGTGTCAAAGACATAGCTTCCCTTAACCCTTACTTGGCTGTTGTATATCTTAGCAGGTATGCTTTTTCTTAACTACTAACATACATCATAAAACAACATATATAGAAACCAGTGATACAAAATACATAAAAGAGCAAACAGTATGGATAGTGCCAGGCAAATATAGCAATAGTAAATAGTAAAACCCATTTTAGAAATTTCAAAGTTATATCTGATACTTCGTATCTAGTAAATATAATGAAGATCATGTCGTGAGTTTAAACCTGTGGGAGCTCTAGCATTCAGTTCCAGGATCCAAAACGCTTCACGGATACGTACCTGCTGTTCCAAATTTCCCCCTCTACTCGGGCGATCTACTCTCTCTATCCCACAGACCCGAAGACTGTCCATTGTCCATTGTGCCTGCATGTACATCCATAAAGTGCTTCACAGCTCCAGACTTATTACCTTGTGCATTTCTTATCGCTGACAGATGCTCATATATACGGACCTTAAGTTTTCGTACGCTACTACCCACATATATCTTTTTGCATTCTATACAGAAAATAGCATATACTATGTGGTGAGTATTGCAATTCATGAATTGTTTTATTTTGTAAACTTTCTCTTGTGTTAATTCAGGGTTAATCTTATCAGTTTTATGTACAAACTTACATAAATTGCATCTTGCTTCACCACAAGGATAAAATCCTGTATGTGTAAGCCATGTTTTCTGTTGTTTTGGTCTTTCAAATTCACTCTTAGATATAATGTTCCCTATCGTTTTGTTACCTTTGGGAACGCACCTTACTCCCTGTTCTAATATCTCTGCAAGAATTGCATCCTGTTTTAAAATTTTTATATTTCTATAAAACAAATTTTTGATTTTATTAAAATCTGAGCTGAATGGAGTTGAAAACACAAGACCTTGCATTTTAGTTTTCTTTTCAATCGTATTTTTACCATACAGAACCTGTTCTTGAGTTTTGCCTTTCATGAGGTTTGTAGCTTTTTCCGTTTGTTGGTGACTATAGCCTCTGTCCCTCAGTCTCTTATTTATAATGAGGGCTTCCTTAGTGTAATCTAAATCCCAGGTACAGGACCTCCTTGCCCTTATATGTTCTCCCATGGTATAGCATGAACGGTATTTCTTGAGTGGCTGCTGTTTGCTCTTAAAATGGTGTTTCCACTGTGTGGTTTTCTGTAAAGTTTAGTTACAATTTTATTAATTTCCAAGTCACCACTCAGCTCCAGATCAAGAAACCGTATAGTTCTTTGTTGTACTGTATGAGTAAAACCCAAATTACAGGGATTTTTATTTACATAGACAACAAACTCAGGTATGGACGCTACATCACGACCCCAGATGATCACCAGGTCATCTATGTAACGCCCATACCATAGCAAATCCTGTTCATACGGATTATACTCACAACATGATCTCCATTATATTTACTAGATACGAAGTATCAGATATAACTTTGAAATTTCTAAAATGGGGTTTACATATTGCTATATTTGCCTGGCACTATCCATACTGTTTGTTCTTTTATGTATTTTGTATCACTGGTTTCTATATATGTTGTTTTATGATGTATGTTAGTAGTTAAAGGAGTTGTCTCCCTACAGAGTATCATAGGATGCATGAATGAAATACTCTGTCACTTCCTGGTTCAGACTGACTAATTTGCATACAACTCTGTGCTTGTACAGCTCTGTGCTCAGTGCGGTGTTTTCAGTTGCTAATTAGATCAGATTATCTCAGAAGCTTCTCAAACTACTAACTGGACTTATCTGATCCCTCAAATAAAAGCCCTAATTACAGTTCTGTTTATTTTACATAAATCAAGCTTTTTACTGTCCAGCAGCACAAACACTGCCCAGACCTGTGTGATGACTCACTCACTGCTATCTCATAGAACAAACAGCAGAGGGAGAATTGTTTACAGGTTGGTTATTGAGGGAACTGAAATAGCCAGGGAGGTCATAAATTCACTTGTGTCTCCTTAGGGAAAACAGAGGAACAAAGCAATATATTTGGAACATGTCTTTATTTTGTGTTCCCTATAATTTGAAAGCTATTCTTTGTAGCGAGACAACCCCTTTAAGAAAAAGCATAGCTGCTAGGTTATACAACAGCCAAGTAAGGGTTAAGGGAAGCTATGTCTTTGACACACGAAATTAGCCCCTCCCATTTTGGCTATATAACACGGAGGTTGCAACAGCACATTAGGCTGTGAACAAGGGCAAGCAAGCATGAAACGCGTCTGTCTCTGTGTGGTGACTGCTGGTCACTTGTGTCCCCTGTATTGAAGATGCCATTCTTCCAATAAAGCTCATAATGTTTTTACACCTCTATGCTGGATTCGTTTCCTATGGGAGAATACTTTCTTGCTGAATGAAATGTCAGCCTGGCAATCACAGAAAAGGTGACGTGTCCCGTCCAGCTGCTGCAGAAATAGCTATAGCTGCACCGTTTAGCTCATATCTACTATATACTAAATGACTTAGGTAAAGCAAACCAATTACAAAAGTGTTTATTTTTACTGTCCCCATCATTTGAGATATGATCTTTGTAGCGAGATAACCCCTTTAAGTAGAAGTAGTATGCAAGTCGGATGTTTGTAACTCAGCGACCTCCTGTTTTTATGAAATCACAGCAAAAAGCACAGCATTCTGTCAGGCTATGTGATTAGACCCAAAGGTAACTGAAAATTAACATATATATTATACATTAACATGATGCAAAAAGAATTACTCTCGGTTATGTGAATTTGTTGCATAATACAATAATGATAAGTATCATGGCAAATGTTTTAACAAAGAATACAAATATATACAATTCAATCAAAGTAATAACTTTGTAATAATGAATTTATGATAATGAAGTGTAGAGATATATATTATTGTTTCAAAATATAAAAAATTCAGGGAACCACACACAAACTTCTATACTTGAAAGTGTACAGTTGAAAACAAACTGAAGGATCCAGCGGCAGTAAACGAACTAGGTTACTTTATTATACAAATATAGCAGTGATACACATGCTACGTGTGCACGGGCAATGCGTTTCCAACCTCTAACAGGTTCTTCTTCACGACCCCTTCCCCCACACACCTGGGGTTCCTTTAAAGCCAATATTAAAACCAATCAAATTTCAGCACAAAAAGGACCTCTGACAAAGCTAATTATCTTGCACACCTAATTCCATAGAAACCTGTAAATACTAATCATATTTGTACATTAATGTCATGTTTATAGTTTAATCCGATTGGTATGCGAGTGTTAAGATGTAATATCCAGTATGCCTCTCTTAGTTTGACTTTTTTATCCCAATTTCCTCCTCTAACAGGTTTATTTACCTTCTCTATTCCATAAAATATAAAATTTTCAAGATTTCTATAATGTTCTTCAACAAAATATTTCACCGCCCCTGATTTGAATGCTTGTTTGTTTTTGATACCTGTGATGTGTTCTGATATACGTTTTTTCAACTGTCTGTGCATCCTACATATATTTTATTACACTCTGTGCATTCAATAACATACACTACATGGTGCGTTTTACAATTAATGAAATTTTTTATGAGATGATTCTCTGTCTTCTCAGCATTATGAAACTTATCTTTCTTAACCATATGTTTTCATATTGTGCATCTAGCTCCACCACATTGAAAAGATCCCTGTTGTGATAACCAAGTCTCTTGTTTATTTCCTTGTAAATGCATACTGGGTGATATAAAATTGGCTATCGTTCTATTTTCTTCTGGGGACACACTGTACCCCTTCATTCAATATTTCAGCCAACAGAGGATCTTGTCTCAATATAGGGATACATTGTTTAAAAATAGGTTTGATATACGTTTGAACCCTGTGATTTGGTGAGGGGAGTTTATTTACTTATATATTTTTCTATACAAACTTCTATAGTCTTACTTCTGGAATACAAAATCTCACAATAAAGGCTATGAGCTATTGTTTTAATATGTTTTATAATATAGATCCTGGTTTACACGGAGACCAAACAAGATCACCATAAGAATTAGTACCCCCTGCCTTTTGATTTCTGGACGGTTTGATGGAACCTGTGGGGCAAAAATTTTCACAAAATTTGATTCAAGGGCGACGAGCGGAAAAAGCCTTTAACACTTGTGACAGCAATTACAAGTAATCTCGTAAGGCCGGTTGGCCTTTGAAGTGCTCTGGCCATGTTTCATGGTGGTGCATTGTGTATTTGGATGATATCCTGATATACTCTACTAATTTACTAACCCATAGAAGACACGTCCGTCAGGTCCTGCAGCGCCTATAAGAAAACAATTTAAATGTTAAATTGTCCAAATGTGTCTACGAAAAATATTTTTTCCTTTCCTCGGCTAAATTTTTTCCAGCAGGGCCTAGAAATGGATCTGGATAAGGTCTCTGCTGTCCTCTCCTGTCCTCAAGAACTGCATGCCATCCATTTGCTTATGGGATTCTCCAACTACTACAGACAACTTAGCCCACATTTCTCTTACCTCATGGCACATATCTCTGCCCTAACCAAAAAGTGGGCTAACACCAAGTGCTGGACTGAGTCAGCTGTGTCAGCCTTTCTGGAGTTGAAAGAAGTTATCTCGAGAGCTTCTGTTGTACACCACCCATATCCTACCAACCAGTTTCTTTTGGAAGTTGATGCCTTGCCCATCAGTGCTGGGACAGACTTTTGCAAAGGACTTCCTCGGGGAAGCCCATCTCCTGTGCCTTTTTCTGCTAGCTGTTTGCAGCAGCAAAATGAAACTGCACCATTGGGGACCAAGATCTGCTGGCCATCAAGATGGCACTCGAAGAATGGCGACACCTACTCGAAGTTGCCAGCTCTTTGGTAATTATCTAAATCAACCATAAAGCCTGACCTTCCTGCCGTCCAAATAATATCTGAATCATCGTCTAGCCCGGTGGGCACTCTTCGTTGACTGTTTTGACTTTGATTTGCACTCCCGCCCCACGGACAACAATGTTACAGCGGATGCCTTGTCTCGATCATTTGATATAGCCAACTCGGTGGAAGAACCACAACATATTATTGACACGGCTAGGATTGTTAAAGCAGCTCCGCTTCTGTTAAGACATTCATACTGGTAAGACTTTTGTTCCCGCTGCTAGTAGACGAAAAATCCTGTCCTGGGGACACAAATCCAAATTGGCTGGTCATGTGGGCATATGTAAGTCTACAGCTGGCTTCCTGACACTTCTGGAGGCTCTCACTGATAAAGGATGTTAAGAACTTCGTAGCCAGCTGTAGACGATGCACTGGGAACAAGCCTTTAAGGAACAAGACTGATGGTCTCCTTCAGCTTCTGTCGGTTCCTTCCATTCCTTGTCAATACATAGGAAGGGAAGATCTCTCCTTAAGGAGAGCACCGAACAAATGGCTTGTAGAGTTTTTGTTTTGCTTTTCGCCTCTACTTAGCATCTGCATATCACAAGGCATTATGGAAAGGGGCTGAGAAGCCCACAGCGCCCTCTGTTGGTTTAACAAATCCTCAATTTGCTTTTGACCCGTGGTCTTGAGAAAGCAAAAAGGATTTTTTTAGCCAAGCCGATCTCTCATCTACAGACAACGCTGTTTCGGATTTTTGTCTCTTCAGTGCAGAGTAGGAAGATACTGGCCGGCTGTGGGGAGCATCGGGTAGCTCAGGAAGGGAAGATCTCTCTTAAGGAGACACTGAACGAACGCTTGTAGAGTTTTTGTTTTGCCTTTTCGTCCTCTACTTAGCATCTGCATATGCTGCAGATGCTAAGTAGAGGGCGAAAAGGCAAACAAAACTCTACAAGCCGTTCGTTCGGTGCTCTCCTTAAGGAGAGATCTTCCTTCCTGAGCTACCCGATGCCTCCACACAGCCGCCATATCTTCTCTACTCTGCACTGGGAGGACAAAAATCCCGAAACAGCGTTGTCTGTAGATGAGAGATACTGGCTTGGCTAAAAACCTTTTTGCTTTCTCAAGACTCGCTGGTCAAAAGCAATTGAGATTTGTTACAACCAACAGAGGGCGCTGTGGGCTTCTCAGCCCCTTTCCATAATGCCTTGTGATATTGTCAATACATAGTCATGGATTTAATCTCCGACCTTCCCCTCTTTGAGAGTTACAATACCATCTAGGTCATGGTGGACTGGTTTTCCAAATGGCTCACTTAATACACCTTGTCGTACTTCCCTCCATCCATAAGCTTGCCACAGAATTCTTTCAACATGTTTTGTCTTCATGGTCTAACTCTCCACATTGTATCTGATCCCGGGGTTCAATTTCACTTCCAAATTTTGGAGAGCTCTTTGCAAGCTGCTGAACGTCGAGCTGGATTTCTCCTTTGTATATCATCCACAGAAAACGGGCAAGTGGAACGGATCTCAAGAATTACGTACGACATTTTATCTCTGCCTGTCAGGATGATGGGGTGCAATTACTTCCCTGAGCAGAGTTCTCCTATAATAATCTTGGTGGAGAGTCTTCAAGAGTGTCCCCATTTTTTATTGTTTACTCTCAGTATCCTCAAGTGCCCTCTCCTTTGACCTCCTCTTCTGGGGTACCAGCAGCCAATTCTGTGTATGGTAATTTCTACCAAATCTGGCAGCAGACTCGGTCCTACATCTTCAAAGCTATGTCCCATATGAAGTCTCACGCAGGCTAGAAGAGAGCGCCTCCTCCTTATTACCAACCTGGAGATAAAGTCTGGTTGTCCTCCAGAAATATATTTTTTTAAGGTGCCTTCTTACACGTTTGCTCCTCGGTACCTTGAGCCTTTTAAAATCTTCAGACAAATCAACTCGGTGACCTACAGTTTTCAGCTTTCGGCCAGCCTACATATACCCAACTCCTTTCATGTCTGGCTGTTGAAGCCGTTGGTTCTGAATTGCTTCTCTACGCCTAGTGCCTTTGCCCTCACTTCTGTTCCTGATGGTCCTTCAGATGTGTTTGAGGTTAAGGACATACTGGATTCCAAGGGAAGAACTTTTGTCTGGTGGACTGGAAAGGCTTTGGGCCTGAGGAGAGATCTTGGGAGCTTTCTGAAAACATCTGTGCTTCTACCAAGAGAGGTTTCTCTGCCAGGCTGGCCTAAAAAAGAGGGAGCATAATTTGGGGGTACTGTCATGCTGGTGACTCACACAGTCAGCAAGCACAGAAATATCCAACACATTTATCATGCAGCTATTCCCTGCCTTAGGCCATCTCACTGAAGCTGCTTCTCCCCATGCTCCCAACATGTTCAGCTCTGCTACACCTTTCTGCTGCTGGATAGTCTCCAGCTTGCTATAGTAAGGCGTGACAAGACTCTTTTGACATTTCACCACACGGTGTCCAGCAGTGTCAGGCTTCCCCAGCCAATCCACTGCCACCAGTGAGTATATAAGGCGGCAGCTCCTTCCACACCTTGCCTGAGCCTAGGTTCCTAGAGTTGCCCATAGCAACCAGAACGCCCCTTTAATTTCATATAGTGCTCTGTAAGAAGGAAAGGGACACTCTGATTAGTTGCTATGGGCAACAAAGTGAACCTTGTGTCCAAGAGTCCTGCTAAGGTGTGTTCTTTTCTTTATTGCCTATTATAACTCTGCTTGCTATATCGTTTCGTCTGAACTCTTCACTCCTGACCTCGGCTATGTTGTTTGAACCTGTGTAGCCTGCCCTGAACTTGTATCGCCTGACTATGACTCTGCTTTACCCTTGGTACTTTGCATTGGTGTATCTGACCCCTTGATCAGCTGCCACTGGTTTGAAGCCTGCTCTGAAGTGGCATCTCGTGACTACCCTAACAGCCCAAGCCTATCCTCACAATAAGAGGCTCTAGTGAAGACCAGGTAGTCATTTAGTCATGCGCCTCCAGAGTAAGCCTGGCCAATGATGCAGTGGGTCCACACCCGCTGTTGTAACAAGCTGCTGCTATGACCAGCAAATGTGCTGGTTATCTTGAAAACTACTAAAGACCTCACTTTGCAGTCTACAAACAGGCTATAGTCTCTACCCTTTGGATTCCATATGCTAGTGGTGGATCCCACTATGACCCTTGGAGACAATAGCGATAAATGAACTAGAATTATTTATTGCTGAAGGAAAATTTGACATTGTGGGGATAACTGAGACATGGTTGGACAAGAGCTACAACTGGGCAGTTAACTTACAGGGTTTCAGTTTATTTAGAGATCATAAACACTGGAAGGGGGTAGGTGTATGTCTGTATGTAAAATCCTCTCTGAAGCTAACCCTGCGGGAAGATATAGATACAGTAAATGATCATGTGGATTCATTATGGGTAGATACAGTGGGGAAAAAAAGTATTGAGTCAGCCACCAATTGTGTAAGTTCTCCCACTTAAAAAGATGAGCGGCCTGTAATTAACAGCATAGGTAGACCTCAACTATGAGAGAGAAAATGAGAAAACAAATCCCGAAAATCACATTGATTTGGAAAGAATTTATTTGCAAATTATGGTGGAAAATAAGTATTTGGTCAATAACAAGTGTCAGTACTTTGTTATATATCATTTGTTGGCAATGACAGAGGTCAAATGTTTTCTGTAAGTCTTCACAAGGTTGGCACACACTGTTGGCCCATTCCTCCATGCAGATCTCCTCTAGAACAGTGATGTTTTGGGGCTGTCACTGGGCAACACGGCCTTTCAACTCCCTCCAAAGTTTTTCTATGGGGTTGAAATCTGGAGACTGGCCAGACCACTCTAGGACCTTGAAATGCTTCTTAAGAAGCCACTCCTTCGTTGCCCTGGCGATGTGCTTGGGATCATTGTCATGCTGAAAGACCCAGCCACGTTTCATCTTCAATGTCCTTGCTGATGGAAGAAGATTTGCACTCAAAATCTCACGATACATGGCCCCATTCATTTTTTCATGTACACGGATCAGTCATCCTGGTCCCTTTGCAGTGAAACAGCCACAAAGCATGATGTTTCCTCCCCCATGCTTCACAGTAGGTATAGTGTTCTATGGATGCAACTCGGCATTCTCTCTCCTCCAAACACGACAAGTTGTGTTTCTACGAAACATTTCTACTTTGGTTTCATCTGACCATATGAAATGCTCCCAATACTCTACTGGATCATCCAAATGCTCTCAAGCAAACTGCAGATGGGCCCGGACATGTACTGGCTTAAGCAGGGGGACACGTCTGGCACTGCAGGATCTGAGTCCCTGGCAGCGTAGTGTGTTACTGATGGTAGCCTTTGTTCCGTTGGTCCCAACTCACTGCAGGTCATTCACTAGGTCCCCCCGTGTGGTCACCGGTCTTGTGATCGTTTTGACACCACAGGGTGAGATCTTGCATGGAGCCCTAGATCGAGGGAGATTATCAGTGGTCTTGTATGTCTTTCATTTTCTAATTATTGCTCCCACAGTTGATTTTTTCACACCAAGCTGCTTGCCTTTTGCAGATTCAGTCTTCCCAGCCTGGTGCAGGGCTAAAATTTTGTTTCTGGTGTCCTTCAACAGCTCTTTGGTCTTCACCATAGTGGAGTTCGGAGTGTGACTGTTTGAGGTTTTGGACAGGTGTCTTTTATACTGATAAGTTCAAACAGGTGCTACTACTACAGGTAATAGTGGAGGACAGAGGAACCTCTTAAAGAAGAAATTACAGGTCTGTGAGAATCAGAAATCTTGCTTGTTTGTAGGTGACCAAATACTTATTTTCCACCATAATTTGCCAATAAATTCTTTCCAAATAAGACAATATGATTTTCAGGATTTGTTTTCTCATTTTGTCTCTTGATAGTTGAGGTCTACCTATGATGTCAATTACAGGCCCCCACTCATCTTTTTAAGTGGGAGAACTTGCACAATTGGTGGCTGACTAAATACTTTTTTTTCCCAATGTAAATTGGGAAACAAACCTGTAGCTCTCATAAAGGTAAACCGTTTTTTGTCAATAACTAAAGATAATTACCTTTCCCAATTGGTGCAAGAGCCGACTAGAGGAAAGGCTTTCTATACTTAATATTGACTAATGACCGGACAGAGTAACAAAGGTTCAAGTTGGGGGGCCCAGGCAATAATGACCACAATATAATACATTTCCATTTATCCTTCAATAGTTTTTTGTTGAGGAGCCACAAAAACACTGAATTTCATGAAGATTAATTTTAATCTGCTTAAAGAGGCCCTAAACCATCTTGACTGTGACAAGATGTTTCAATATAACAGAACAAATAATAAATGGGAGATCTTTAAAAACCACTTAAGCACCCACTGTGAGAGGTACCTACCTTATGATAATAAAATAATTAGAAACTGGAAAAACCCAATGTGGATCAACAGAGATGTAAAGAGGCAATAAATAACATCTACTAAAACAGGAGGACAGTGAAGGGCAGTAAAAACTGTAAGGAAAAAAATAAAATATGTAAAATAATGATATAGACAGCAAAACTGGAGATAGACATATTGCCATAGAAAGTAAAAATAACAGCAAAATATTTTTAACAATATAAATAGTAAAAAGATTAGAAAAGAAAATGTTGGCCCTTTGAAAAGTAAGGAGGGAGATATGGGGGCGGCCGATGAGAAGAAAGCAAACCTTTTAAACAATTTTTCTCCACTATATTTACCGAGGAAGATGACCTTCATGGTGATGAGCATAGGGATGAGGTAAACTCCACCTTAAATGTTTCTGGTCTAACACAGGAAGAAGTTCAGCTTTGCCTTAAGAAGATGAAAATAGACATATCACGTCCTGATGGTATACACCCTCGTGTCCTAAGGTAGATAAATAATGTCATAGACAGGCCCCTATTCTTAATATTTAAGGACTGTATAATAGGTTATTTCCTAAAGGATTAGCGTATAGCAAATGTGGTGCCAATATTTAAAAAGGGGTAAAGTGATCATGAAAACTATAGGCCAGTAAGTTTAACCTGTTGTAGGTAAAATGTTTGAAGGTTTTCTAAGAGATACTATCCTGGACTATCTCACTGAAAATAAATGTATAACTCTGTTCCAGCATGGGTTTATGAAGGATCGGTCCTGTCAAACTAATCTCATCAGTTTTTATGAGGAGATTAGTTCTAGACTGGATCAGGGTGAGGGATTGGATGTTATGTATCTAGATTTTCTAAAGCATTTGATACGGTGCCACATAAAAGGTTGGTAAGTAAAATGAGAATGCTTGGACTGGGGGAAAATGTTTGCAAGTGGGTAAGTAACTGGCTCACTGATAGAAAACAAAGGGTGGTGGTTAACTGTACATACTCAGACTGGATTCCTGTTACTAGTGGGGTACCACAGGGGTCCGTATTGGGCCCTATCCTCTTTAATATTTTCATTAATGATCTTACACATGGATTACACAGTAGAATATCGATCTTTGCAGATGATACTAAGCTCTGTAAAGTAATCAACACAATAAATGATAATGCTTTATTACAAAGGAATCTGGATTTGTTGGAGGCCTGGGCAGAGAAATGGCAGATGAGATTTAACACAGATAAATGCAAGGTTATGCACATGGGAAGGAAAAATCCATTCCATGATTACATGTTAAATGGAAAAATGCTGGGAAAAAGTGACATGGATAAGAAATTGGGAATCCTGGTGGACAATAAACTTAATTGTAGCAGCTAGTGTCAGGCAGTAACTGCCAAGGCAAATAGGAACATGGGGTGTATTAAAAGGGGCACAGATGCACATGATGAGAACATTATTCTTCCATTGTTCAAGTCACTGGTTAGACCACACATGGAATATTGTATACAATTTTTGGCACCCGTTCACAGGAAAGACATTATAGAGCTTGGACAGGTACAAAGGCGGGCAACAAAAACTATAAAAGGACTGGGTGGACTTCAATACCCAGAAAGATTAGCAAGATTAGGGTTATTTACTTTAGAAAAAAAGACTGCTTCGGGGAGACATAATAAATATGGTTAAATATATTAAAGGTCAATATAGATCTATTTATCAAGTCAAGAGTTTCTACATAAACATAGAAAGGGATTCTTTACCGTAAGAGCCGTGAGACTGTGGAACTTGTTGCCAGAGGAACTTGTCATGGAGAATTCACTAACAGAGTTCAAAAAGGGTCTGGATGCAATTCTAAAGAGCAATAAAATAACAAGTTATAGTGACTAGGATTCTGGAGAAGGGTCGTTGATCTAGGGATTTATTCTGGATTTTGGAGTTGGGATTTTGGAGTCGGGAAGGAATTTTTCCCCTAAAATGAGGACAATTGGCTTCTACCTCATGGGGGTTTTTGATATCCTCTGGATCAACACGTTAGCACAATAGGCTGAACTGGATGGAAGTCTGTCTTATTTTGGCCTTACATACTATATACTATGTAACTAGCCATACCTGGTAAAGTAAATATCAGGAGTGAGGGATGCGGAATGATGCTCCGCTTGTAAACTCGCTAGATCGCCATGACGTACCCATAAGTCAATTTGCGGGACCCCCTGCCCGACCTTGACATATGGGTACGTCAAATGTCAGTAAGGGGTTAATATAGGAGTAGAATGTGTCCAGATGTGTTCGGCTTGCCAGTATCTAGGAGTCTTTCGATGAAGATAGTGATGACAATGTTCATCTTATTTTGTCCAATTCTGGGCACTGAGGTGTTTGCTGTAAGAGGACATAAACATCTTGAAAAAGGTATCTCAAGTTATTCTTCCATCCATTATTTCCTTACTGTCATTAAGGTAGATCATAGGCCATATCACAGAGCAGAATGAGAACAGTATGGATGTCCCTATGTATTAGAAGAAAACACAACAAAGCTCACCCAACTCCAATGTGTATCCACCCAGCAGAAGCACAGTAGTGGCGGAGCCAACACCTGACAAAATCAAGGAGAAAGAGTTAGAGACCAGCTTCTTACTTGATGAAATCTGTTAAAACAATGGTTTCTTTATTGTAACTCTTTAACATCCATTACAGCATGGTAAACGGCATGTATAAGTCAGTGCTTGAGTATTGAGTGCATTATTATTACCAGACTGACATGTTTCGTATGTAGTCCATCCTTACTTATAGCCTGCATGTTAAAACTGAACAATGCTTTTTAAAATAACTGCCAAAATCACATGACACTCAGGGACGCCCATTCTCACGCTCAGGGACGCCCATTCTCAACCGTGATCCACCGATTGCACATAGCACTCAAAGCAAGTGGAGCGGACAAACAAAGAAATGGAAGTACAATGCACCATATAGTTAATATATAAATATAAAGCAGCTTATATTGATATGTAACATCCTGTTTGATAAGTCCTAATGGAATATTAGTCTCTTAATTAAAAATCCACCTAGATTCCCTACTTAAGAGTTTTTTTGTATAAATCTCCTCCCCTGGTGGAACAAACTACTTGTTCCAATACCGCAATAGGAGAAAGATGACAGGTCTCCTGCATGAGTGTCCTGGAAATGTTTGAATACTGTAGAGGATTTGAAGCAATCCTTTCTGATTGAATCGGATAGATGCCTTCTAATTTTTAAAGGTCCAGTAGTGCAACCAATATATTGAATACTGCATGCAATCAAGTATACCACAGATTTACTATTGCAATTTATGTAGCTGTTAATTGTTTGTTTTTTCTTAGTTACAAAAGACATACTTTCTGTTGTATTTGTGGCATATTTGCAAGCCATACACTGTTTATGGCTACAGTTATAATACCCTTTGGTATTTAACCAAGGATATTGCTTTCAAATAAACTAGGTGCAATTCCTAATATAGGTGCCTACAAAGGGTATTATATGTCACGGTCTGGTCACCGCAAGGAGTTGGCATACCCTACCCCGGGGAGCGAAGTCTAAAGGGCCCCTTGTATTCACCGAGGCAGGACGGACTTTGTCACAGGGAATCCCCCAGGTCGCTACCCCCGACGTAGGACCAAGCAGTGACAGCCGAAACAGGTAGAGTAGACACCGAAACGTGGAACCGGAGCTAGGCAGAGCAGGAGAGGTAGGTGTAGAATGTGACAGATGAAAATCAGCACAACAGACGTAAGCAATAGACATAGGCAGGACCAGAAACACCAAAGGAACTGTACAGTAAAGGTATTAACTAGAGAGCGCACAAGGACGTCACTAGAGAATGGACACCAACAACTGTGCGCCGACGGCAGGAAGAGGAATCCCTATAAATCCCGTGTCCAAACACCATAGGTGGAAAGGGAACACCTGAAATGTACTGGCCCTTTAAATCTAGGAGAGCCGCTCGCGCACTCCCCTAGTGGCCGACCGGGATAGTACGGGCAGAGGCAGGAGCATTGACCGCAGCGCGCCACTCGAGGAGGAAGCAGTACGGGGCCAGGTAAGTAGATGCGCAGCTAAACGCATGCTGGGGACGGCAGCACCTGGGGTCGGGCGCCCGGACCGCGGCACGAGAGGCGCGAGCGCCCGAGGACTGGGCGTCGGTCCACAACGCGCGCCGTTACAGTACCCCCCATCCCCTTAGGGCCCCTACTTCCAGAGGCTCGGAGTGTGTGAAAACGTTGGATAAGAGAGGGAGCTTGATATTTTCTTGCGGCTCCCAGGACCTCTCCTCAGGGCCGAAGCCCTTCCAATCCATGAGATAGTAGGTTTTACCGCTGGAACGCTTCATATCAAGGATTTCCTTCACTTCATAGGTATCTTCAGTACTAGGCGGTGCAGGAGCAGAAACCACCTTGTGCAAATACCGATTGAGAATCACCGGTTTTAGGAGAGAAACATGAAATGAATTGGGGATGCGGAGGGAGGCAGGCGGAGTTTGTAGGACACCGGGTTGATACGATGTAGAATAGAGAGAGGACCAAGATAGTGTGGAGCAAATTTCAAACTGGGCACTCAGATGCGGATGTGCTTGGAGGAGAGCCAGACTTTGTTCCAAGGTTGTTATGCTTGAGGCATTCTACGTCTGTCGGCTTGTGTCTCAAAATAGGTGGCAGCCCTACGCAAATTTTGATGGGTAAGTTGCCAAATTTGAAAAAAGTCTCGTACTAGGGTGTTGGCTGCAGGAACTTCTGAAGAGGCAGAGGAAGATGAGGATGTTGGCCAAACACCAAGTAGAAAGGAGACTCCCAAGAGGACTCGCTAGAATGGTTATTGTAGGCGAACTCTGTCCAGGGAAGCAGAGAGACCCAATCGTCCTGCCGAGCTAAAACAAATTGGCGCAAATAGTTCACCAGGACCTGATTGACCTGCTCCACTTGGCCATTGGACTGCGGATGGTAGGTAGAGGAGAAATCCAACTTAATTTTCAGCAGAGAACACAAGGCACGCCAAAAGCGAGAGGTGAATTGCACTCCTCTATCCGAGACGATGTTTGAACGCATCCCATGCAAATGGAAGATATGCTGCACTAACAATGTAGCCAACTGTGGAGTGGAAGGAAGACTTGGCAGAGGTGTGAAATGTGTCATTTTGGAGAATTGGTCCACCACGACCCAAACAACCGAAAACCCATTGAAGGACGGGAGATCAGTCATGAAATCCATTGCGATGTTGCCCCAAGGTGCTTCAGGCACTGGTAAAGGCAACAGGAAACCAGCGGGTCGGAGACGAGAGCTTTTACTCCCGGCACAGTTAGGGCAAGCGGCCACAAAATCCTTGACATCCTGCGCGAGGGAGGGCCACCAGTAGTGACGCGTGATAAGGTGGAGAGACTTGCTATACCTAGCATGACCGGTCACTTTAGAAGCAGGACCCCAGGACAGAATGCAGGGAGCACAAAGGTCCTACCGGCAACTTTATGGGGGCACATGTACGAGACGTTCAGGAGGGATAAGGTACTGCGGTTCAGATTCGGAATCAGAGGCATAAGTGGCCTGGGACAGAGCATTGGCCTTGAGGTTTTTGGCAGCTGGCCGTAAATGGAGGATAAAGTTGAAATGAGAAAAGAATAACGACCAGCAAGCCTGACGAGGATTCAACCGTTAAGCGGTCTGTAGATATAGAAGGTTTTTGTGATCTGTGTAGATGGTCACCAGATGTAGAGCGCCCTCCAGAAAATGTCGCCATTTGCCCAAGGCCAGTTTGATCGCCAGCAGTTCCCTGTCCCCGATGGAATGATTTTTCGACAGGTGAGAGGGTTTTAGAGAGGAATTTGCCTTTGGCTGATTTTAGCAAAAGGACGGCTCCAGCTCCTACCGAGGAGGCATCGACTTCAGGACTCTCTGGATCCGGGCGGTGAAGAACAGAAGCGGAGGCAAAGGCTGATTTTAAGGCTATGTTCACACGGCTTAATTGTGGGGCGTAAGTACGCAATTACTCCGTGGGGGCGGGGCGGGAGAGCGAGCGGGGGGTCGGCGCCGCTAGAAAGTGACATGTCAATTATCTCCCCGCCCGGCGGATTCGCCAAGCGGGGAGAGGAGACGTAATGCATAGTTCTCTATGAGAACTGTGCATTACCGTAGTTACTGGGACGGATTCAGCCCGTAATTGGCGCACTTCGGCGCGTAATGATGGACTGAATTATGTCCCAGAATAAGCCGTGTGAACATGGCCTAACTGTGAAAAGGCTTCTTCAGCCTCCGAGGTCCATAGAAGAGGATTACTGCCCTTCCTGGTGAGGGCGACAATAGGAGCTATGAGAGTGGAGAAATGCAGGATAAATAGTAGTTGGAGAACCCAATAAATCGCTGGATAGCTTGGAGACCGACAGGGCGTGGCCAGTTTAATACTGCTGAAGACTTTTCTGGATCCATTAGAAGATCTTGAAATTATATACCCCAAGAAAGGTAAACTGGTCCGTTCGAATAGACACTTCTCCAACTTGGTATAGAGGTGGTTGTGTCTCAGGCGGGACAGTACTAGTCGAACATGAGCCTGATGGGATTTAAGATCCAGGGTGTAGATTAAGATGTCGTCCAAGTACACTATAACACAGTAGTAGAGAGAGTCTGGGAAGATGTCATTGACGAACTCTTGGAACACAGCGGGGGCGTTGCAGAGGCCAAAGGGCACGACTAGATATTCGTAATGGCCATACCAGGCGTAAAAGGCGGTCTTCCACTCATCCCCCTCGCGTATTCGGATCAGATTGTAAGTGCCCCGAAGGTCGAGCTTGGAGAAGACTGTGACTCCCCGAATTCTATCGAAGAGTTCCGAATTCAATGGCAGGGGGTAACGATTCTTAATAGTGATTTTATTAAGACCCCAATAGTCAATACAAGGTCGTAAAAACCCGTCCTTCTCGACAAAAAAGAAGCCGGCCCCCGCGGGAGATGATGACTTCCGGATGAAGCCCTTTTTTCAGATTCTCCTTGATATATGCCGACATAGCTTCAGTTTTAGGTCGAGATAAAGGATACACTCTACCCTAGGGAGCAGTAGAACCCGACTGCAGCTCCATAGGGCAATCGTAGGGCCGATGAGGAGGGAGAAACCGTTTCTTGGAGAAATCGTCCGCAAATTCCCGATATTGAGCAGGAAGGCCAGTTGGAAGAAGGGTCGAGGTACCCACTAAACGTGGAGTACGTGGTACTGAAATGCAGGTAGTGTGGCACCGGGTGCCCCAACGAGTGACTTCACCCATTTTCCAGTCGATGTTAGGACAGTGATCACGCAACCAAGGGAGCCCCAGGAGAAGAGTACTAGAGGAGCATGGTAGAACAAGGAAGGAGATTTTCTCCTGATGTAGTACTCCAATACGCAAATTAAGGGGTTGTGTGCGGTACCGGATGGTACAGATGAGAACTTCTCCATTCACAGCTGAGACAGAGAGGGGTTTGCCCAAGAGAACCACCGGCAGCTGGTACCGGTCTACGATGGCAGGATGAATGAAGATGCCCACCGACCCAGAATCCACAAAGGTGGCAACTTGGAGACAGGAACCGGAGGGAAGAATCCGACTGACCAACATGGTCAATGGTAGAGAGGAAAGTTCTGTGCCCAGGTTCGTCTCCCCCAAAAAGTCTAGGCTTTGTAGTTTCCCGGAGGCACTCCCTACGCAGGTGATCTTGGGACCCATAATAGAGGCAGATCCCTTGGTTACATCTGCGAGTCTTCTCCTCCTCCAACAGGTGGGCCCTATCTACTTGCATGAGCCCTTCCCGATTAGGAGCAGAGGGAGGCTGAAGAGGTCGCTGAAAGACTGGTGCAAGACGAGGACCACTTCGGGGGCACTAACTCTCCCATTGTAGCCGACCCTCCTGTTGATGTTCCACGAAACTGATATCGATGCGGGTGGCCAAGGTGATGAGGTCTTCCAGGCTGGTGGGCAGATTGTGCCCATCTAATTCATCCTTGATACGACCGGTCAACCCCTCCCAGAAGGTTGCGACCAGGGCCTCATTGTTCCAGAACTGTACGGTGTACTGTCCTACCGAGGGGTCTCCATGACGGAGTCGAAGAAGCAAAGAGGCAGCGGACCCGGCTCGTCCCGGCTCTTCAAACCCCTTGTGGAAAGCAGCCAGGAAGTTTTGCCAGTTTAGCTGTCAGCGGATCTCCACGTTCCCACAGGGAAGTCGCCCAGGCCAGTGCTTCACCGAAGAGAAGAGAAATGATAAAGGCCACTTTAGCCCGGTCAGTAGCAAACTGGTGTGCCAGGACCTCGAAGTGGATCATGCATTGGTTCAGAAAACCTCGGCAGACCTTGGGATCCCCATAGTAAAGAGGTGGCAATGGCAGGTGCAGGGTGGAACCGCTAGATGCTGCGGGAACCGGAATGATGACAGGTGCAGCAGCCTGGACCACAGGGACTTCTGGGAGATGAGCCGCAAGGTTCTGGAGCATCACAAACAGTTGCTCTTGACGGGTGCCCTGGCGTGAGATTTCAGCCACGAGGATCTCGGTGTTAGGCAGTAGTTGGTCGGCGGGATCCATGGCCCAGTTGTACTGTCACGGTCGCTCAGCGAGTGGGAGGTGGATCCTGCAAGGCAGGACCGACTTTGCCGCAGGGAATCCCCCAGGTCACTACGATATTGGACTCAGCGGAGATAGCCGAATCATGTAGAGTAGACACGGAGCCCACTGGAGCTAGGCAGAGCAGGCCAGGTAGGGACAGAACGTGGCAGATGAAGATCAGCACAACAGACGTAAGAGATAGACGTAGGCAGGACCAGCAACGCTAACGGAACTGTAAAGGTATTCAATAGAGATCGCACAAGGACGTCACTAGAGAATGGACACCAACAACTGGGCGTCGACGGCAGGAAGAGGAATCCCTATAAAGCCCGTGTCCAAACGCCATAGGTGGAAAGGGAACATCTGTAATGTATTGGCCCTTTAATTCCAGGAAAGCTGCTCGCGCGCGCCCCTGGTGGCAGGCCGGGGTAGTGCAGACAGAGGCAGAAGCATTAACAGCAGTGCGCCGCTCGAGAAGGAATCGGGACAGGGCCAGGTAAGTAGACGCGCAGCGAAGCGTGTGCTGGGGATGGCTGCGCCTGGGGTCAGGGGCCGGACCACGGCACGAGAAGTGCCGGGAGGCGTGAGCAGACCGCAGCACGCGGCGTTACACTATAACTGTGACCTCTACATTGTCCAAAAATTCCAGAACACTCATGCAGGAGACCTGTCATCTTTCTCCTGTTGTGGTATTGAACAGGTAGTTTGTTCCACCAGGGGAGGAGATGTAATGGATTTTAAAGAGTCACAATAAAAAAAATCATTGTTTTAATGGATTTCATCAAGCAAGAAGCTGGTCTGTATCTCTTTCAGGTCTTTATCTCTTTCATTATGTATTAGACTTACAATGTCCATCTGGTTCGGTAGTTGGGTGGGTGCTGCCAAAATGAGCAAGGTGTGGTAGAGGATGTTACTGCCAGACATCTACATGGGGACTTGCTAAGGAGCTAGAGAAGATAAACAGATACCATTAACCAAAATTGATTAGGACTGATCTCTAGCAACATCTTGGGTCACATTATAAAGATCTATATGGCAATTTGGTGAGATGATGTACCTACTCACCCCTTCGAAGATGTTGATAGGGTAAGGGCACATCTCTGCTGGATAACATTTGTCCTCCTCCTGCAGTAATAGATTGTACTGCACACATAGCCGTGGAATGACTGTTCACTTGTCATGAATAAGGTACGGCCAAAGGCATAGGAATCCTCCAGCAATTGATGTATCCAATGTTGACATTAGAGGACATTAGCAGGCTTTATATCACTGGAGAGAGGAACAGTGTAATTAGAGCAGTTTAAGATCTAATAATGAAGCTTCTTACCGGTGGATGATTCTGTGGTCATGCAGGAACTGAAGTCCACAGACCATCTTTGACGGAAAAAAATCTGTGAAGTAGAGAAGAGAGTTGATGAGTGTTTCCATACATGCACATACACAGAACATACAATGATGAACTGAATTTTACCTTGTCTTGTGCAAGTTAAGTGGCAGTTTTCCTGCCATAAAGTGGTGTAGGTCTCCTTCGGCCATATAAACCATGACAATATGGAAATATTTTGGGGTCTCCAGAGTTGCTCTCAGGTAGCTCAGGAAGCGACTTCCATCAGCCAGTTCCATGACCTCTAGTCCCACAAAGATTTGGGCCTTCATGTGCTTTTTCTTAATGATTTGGACAGCAAGTAGCTCTTCAGTGTCATGACCTTCTGCCAGGACAACCTGTAGAATACCCAAAACAGATCAGACCAAAACAAATGTATGTAACCAAAATGATTGCTTAGAAATGAAATTGTACTACTGCCTTTACGGACCCTTATTGATGATCCCTGATTGTTATCAATGAACATATATCGGTCACTTACCTTTACATAGCCTCCCTTTCCAAGTAATTTTAGAAAATGGAGATCCTCTGACTCAATAGTTGGCATCTTGTTATGTCCAGAGGACAGAGAAAGTCGTTCTTGTACTGGCATGTCCCAGATGTTGGAGCCCTCTGCTGGCATGTCCCAGATGTCTATACCCTCTACTGGCACATCCCAGATGTCTGAACCCTTTTTTGGCATGTCTAAGATGTTAAATATATTACTTGGCATAAGCCAGATGTCAGAGAGCCTGTCTGTCATGTCCCTGGTAGTAGAGTGCTATTCCGGCATATCCCACATGTTGGAGGCGTTGGCTGGCATGATCCAGATGTCAGGGCATGGCTTAAAGGGGTTGTCTCACTACATTGATTCATGGTACCACAGTACTGTTTTCTTGGTTTCACTTTGAATTCAGGGGTTTATTTACTGGCTTCTGCTAGGCTGCAGTAGAAGGCAGGTCTGCAGCTATAGCGACCAGCACTAGCAGCCTATCAGGAAAAATCAAACAAGTCAGTAGCTATAGCGACCACAGGAGCTGATGCAGCCCATACACGAGGAGATATCTCAGAATAGGTAGGACACTGATAATGGACATATATTGCAAAGTGACTTGTGTTTGCAAGATCTTTAACATAAAAAGCAATCCTTGTAGTGAGACTTTCACCTACTTTAATTAGAAACACAGACTATGGAGAACATAGTTACATCTTATAGTTACATTTTATTTTGTATGTCAATATCACACTATAATTTGTGTATATTAAAAAGTAAATGCAGTCGCGTGATGTGATTGTGGTTTACAGAGAAGATAAATCTACAGGGAGTATCAGTAATTAGCAATATTTGTAGGAGCAAGTCCTTAGTTCTCTACAACCCAAATTAACCACTACCCCTTTGAGGAGCTCTAATAGACAGAATTATTGTATATTGTGGTATATAGGAGGTATTAATGTGACACCCATATATAGTGATTTGCACTATTGGGATATAAATATGTAAGAAGTCTGCTTTGATACTTCTATATTATAAATATATATATATATATATATATATATATATATATATATATTATGTTAGCTGCCGCTCAGCTCTAGGACGCCATCTTGGCCCGTCCCGGGGGTTTTCTCGCTTTGGGATCGCCGTCCTTGGTAGAACGGTATTGGCACACCGACATTAGGCTTCTCTTTATGGCTTCAGACCACTTTATTAAGGCACACAGTTTACACAGAAAAAACAAACACACAAAAATAAATCCTTAGCCATCTGGCCACTAACTTATACACAGAGTCCCTCTCTGTCTAGAGGTCTGTGCCTATCGCACAGCCCCTCCAAAAACATAACAGTGCTTACTGTGTGTCCGGCTTTCCTGTAGCCACTGGGGCCAGAGCTCTCCTCCCAGATCTGCTGCTCCACACAACCTGGTAGCAGCCAGGTTCACCTGGTGTACTAGGCTTTTATAGTACTCCAGAGATGGGTCCAATATCCGGGCTGGAACCCAGGGACCTTGAATGCGGGGCCAGCCACCCACCCGACACTATAGCTGTCCCGGAAAAGCCACCCCATACCTAGCTGACGACCCAATTTCCGGGCATGGCGGGGCTTATGAATCTAATTTCGCAGTGTCTGGACGCCATAACGACACCAGTACCTGGACCTGCCATCCCATCTGTGTCCCCACCTGCCCCTGCTTTTGTGGATCCTAGCACCCGTCAGAAATCTAAGATGCTGCTACCAGATCACTTTGATGGTAATCCTGACAGATTCCGAACATTCCCGGAATCCTGTCATCTATTTTTTCGCTTCAACTATTTTTCCACGGAGGCTGAAAAAGTAGCAATTGTGTCTCTCCTTCAGGGCCCACCTCAGGATTGGGCATTAGCTATACCCCCTGAAGCCCCTGAGTGGAGATCAGTGGACAGATTTTTTTTTTTAGCTCTAGACCATGTTTATGCTAATCCCAACCGTGCGACATGGGCAGAATCTCAACTGTTATCTATTCAGCAAGGCCGTCGCTCGGCCGAAGACTACTGTTCAGAGTTCCGCCAATGGTGTACGTTGACCGGGTGGTCGGACCAACCTCTAAAAACCCTCTTCAGGCAAGGGCTGTCTGATGCTGTAAAGGATGCCATGGTCAGCCACCCAACCCCTGAGACCCTAAATGACTTCAT
This sequence comes from Phyllomedusa bahiana, assembly GCA_025379985.1. Taxonomy (NCBI): domain Eukaryota; kingdom Metazoa; phylum Chordata; class Amphibia; order Anura; family Hylidae; genus Phyllomedusa; species Phyllomedusa bahiana. Next base: position 25,364 of record JAODAL010014846.1, on the reverse strand, counting down.
GACTTTAGCCGTAACTATTGACAGAAGACTAAGGGAGAGACGCAGGTAAAAGCAAGGGGGTTTGGTTCTTCAGCTCAAGTCAGGCTTTCCTGTAAAATCTCCTAACTTCTTGGAGAGTTCTTCTTTTCCATCTCCCTCTCAGTCTTCTGAAGAAGAACCCATGGTGTTGGGTTGCGTATCTGCTGCCATCAGGAGGAGACACCGGTTGGAGAACGCCTTGTGCCTTTATTGTAGGAAACCGGACCATTTTCTGAGAAACTGCCCGACTAGGCCCAAGTCACCCCGAGGAAACACCAAAGGCCTGAGCAATTTCCAGGAAGGTAACTTGGATGTACAGGTACCTTCTAACTCTAATAACAAGTTTGTTTTGCCCGTAGCCTTGGTTTCTAGTTCCAAGAGGTTTGCTTGTCGAGCCATGATTGACTCAGGTGCTGCAGCTAGTTTTATCACCATGACTGTTGCTCAAGCCTTGGGGTTGGAACTAGTTCCATTGTGTTCTCCCTTTTCAGTTTCTAGTGTCGATTCTACCTCTCTAACCGGAGGAAGAATAAAATATCGTACTGCAGAGATCACTTTGCCAACCTTGCTTGCCTGACGTTCCCTTATTGTGTTTTGTATTTGTTTGTCTGTGTCTTGTGTTCCCACGTATTCAGTGTAGTTTTCAGTCTTCCGGTTAGGGCCGACCTTTTAAGGAGTCGGGTACCCACAAAAGGCAGGGACAGGGGTTGGGACCAGCGTCAGGGCATCACTCTGTGTCTTCTCGTGTATCCCTGACTGGTCCCTTACAGCAACTCAGTCATCTTTTTACCCTCCGTAGGTTCAGCGGACATCTTGCTGCAAATGGCATCTATCGGCTGTTCGCCCCAAACCACAGGACATAATACCTCTGAGATACTGTTAAGATGATTCTCCATCACCTGTAAGGAAAATTCATCAGCTACCTCAGAACCAGGCACTTCTTTCCTATCTGGGGATTTAAACCTGCCCCCCTCCCCTTCACTAGGGATTGAGCATACCGCCACCTCAGTGATGTCTAGCAGTTCACTCTCTCTGTCACTGCAGTAAGAGCTACTGGAAATATAGCAAACACTGGAACATTTTCTCACAGGGGGACTACAGGTCACAGCACGGCCCTTCTCTTCACCCTCTATAGTGTCACCATCTGGATCTCCATCACAGATACACTGCTCAGGTCCGCACACAGAATCTGTCTCAGCACACGTTTTCTTTCCAAATGTATCTTCATCCCTCTCTGAGGTCTCATTCATTCAGGCATACACCGCACTAGGGTCTGGACACCCCCTCACTAAACTAATCTCCTCACACATTGTAGGAGAGGAATCACTCCCAGGATTCTCCAGTTCCCTTGCAGGCAGCACACTGACACAGGAAGGCTCCTCTCTGGGACCGACCGCAGTCAGACAGAACGGGTGGCTATCTATCACTGGGCACGCATTACCTGCGACTTGCAAGCTGCCATCAGGTACACACACTGCGCTGGGGTCACTGGCAGACAAACTCACCATCTGTACTCCAGACACTTCACACCCAGCTTCAGGGCCCGCACACTCATACGTTTTTACACAGGAGGTGCAGAAGAAACATTGTTGCTATGGGCAACCACCTTAGCTAAACCTGAGCCTGCAGGGTTAACACACGTCTCCAGGTTATCATGCACCACAGGACACACATTCTCTGTACTCTTTGGGCTGCTCTCCGCTATGACCTCTAGGGGCACACTGGAGCTAACCCCCTCTATTGTTTTGTCTGCAGTCTCTATAACACCTTGTTCAGACACATCATGGTTATACATTAATGCAGTTAAGCAGGTTAGGAATGACAAGTCCACATGTGATGCATTAGGTACAACAGGCCCTGTAATTCCAGGGTTAACAGTCCCCCTGCACTGTTAACAGTCCCCCTTCCTTCTCTTGTCCAGGTAGAACCTCTGAACACACTTTTAACACACAGTGGTTAACTTTCAAAGAATTAGACCCCAACGCCTCAGGGGCTTTCACAGGCAAGTTGTCAGGTCGGTGCCTTTCCTGCAGTGGCACAGCACCCTCAGGGGGTCCTTCCCAGAAGTAACCACATACTTTTACCTTCGCCGTCCCCCACAACTGCAAGAAATGTGGAAAGCTCCTGCCAAGTATTCTCTCCACCCGGAGCTCCTCGCACACCTCAAGCCCATGACTGACAGTTCCAAAACCCGTTTCAAAGTATGTGGCAACAGTCTTACCAGTGTCTGGTCGGGTCTTCAAAAAAGGAATAATGTCCGGTTGCACTCTGGAGGTCCTCTGACGACAGTCTCAATCGACCAATAGTGGGATACCACCCACTCGCAACTCCAGGGTTCTTACTGGCGGCTCCTCCTGCTGATCCAGTTGGTTGCCCGTGGCAACGGCAGCACGCAGGTCCCGCAGTAATTCGGTCTCTCCAGACATGGACCTCTTCTTTGTTGGACGACCAGGCCTCCTGGCCACGGGACATCCGCTCCAGCCGTCATCAAGATGGTTGCCCTTGGCAACAGCAGCATCCGTGCACCTCAGCAGTTCCGCCTGGTTTGCAGTTAACCCGTGTGGGTGAGGAACCCCTGGATTTGACTGTTTCTTGTAAGGCCGCCTTGGCCTTTTAGCACCAACCTTTTCCAGGGGCTGTTGTGCCTTTCTCTCTTGTATGGCCTCCCTATATGACCTTATAGCCGCGGCACAGGCCTGATGCTGCTGGGAATTGACTGGGAGTCTAGCCATATCCTCTTTCATCAGGGCAATTGCCCGCTCGAAAAACTTAATAAGTTCTCCCATAGCAAGATGATATCCTTAGGCAGCAATACAGTCACTTTATTGTAGTGCGTCCCCTGTCTCTCCACAGGCCGTCTCCTGCTCCACTGAGGCAGGCTCTTTTCCACACAAAAGGCTGCTTCGGGTGTGTCACACTTCAGACACTCTGTGCTCCACACAGCTAACTTTCAGGAGTCCCATGTAAACTGTAGCAGTCCTATGTAAACTGCAGCATTTTTCTGCAAACTTTTGTGCACATGTCAGCTAGTGCCCAACTTTATGTACTGCGCCAATCTTTGCCCATTGCCTACCTCCACCATATGTAAGCTACCGCTCAGCTCTAGGACGCCATCTTGGCCCGTCCCGGGGGTTTTCTCGCTTTGGGATCGCCATCCTTGGTAGAACGGTATTGGCACACCGACACTAGGCTTCTCTTTATGGCTTCAGACCACTTTATTAAGGCACACAGTTTACACAGAAAAAAACAAACACACAAAAATAAATCCTTGGCCGTCTGGCCACTAACTTATACAGAGTCCCTCTCTGTCTAGAGGTCTGTGCCTATCGCACAGCCCCTCCAAAAACATAACAGTGCTTACTGTGTGTCCGGCTTTCCTGTAGCCACTGGGGCCAGAGCTCTTCTCCCAACTCTACTGCTCCACACAACCTGGTAGCAGCCACGCCCCCCGATCACCTGGTGTACTAGGCTTTTATAGTACTCCAGAGATGGGTCCAATATCCGGGCTGGAACCCAGGGACCTGGAATGCGGGGACAGCCACCCACCCGGCACTATAGCTGTCCCGGAAAAGCCACCCCATACCTAGCTGCCTAGCAGCTATTCTAGCCGCTACCATAAGTGTCAGTAGTATAACACTCCTGACCCAATATAGGTGGCTTTTCCTAACCGAGCCCATTTCCTCAGTGGCGCATCTGCAGAAGGCCTCCGGCCAAAGACCCTCTAGTGGCAGGATCATGCGACTACCAGCAGTCGCCCTGTCACAACATATATATATATATTTAAATATATATATATAATATATATATATAATATATAATATATATATTATATATATATATATATATTATATATATATATATATATTATATATATGTGAGCGTGATCAGCCGCAGGTTGGCAATATTGCTTCAGCAGACAGAGACAGGAACACAGGATGTGAAAGTTCAAGTCCAGGCGCTGCCTGGGTTTATTTGTTCAGTACAAAAATGATGCAAAAAGGCCTTAAGCTTCAGGCCAAAACATAAATCAAACACCTGCTCGTCTGAGGGCTGACTGACTAACAGAGGTCTCTTCTCTAGACACTCAGTCTGTAGATCCCAGCAGGGCTTCCCTCTTAACGCCAGAGTTCCATCAGAGAACAGACACAGGTCTTTAGACCCAGGCTTTATAGGCCTGTCACCTGGTGTGTGGGAGTGGCCACCCGCCCTGGTCTTTGAACACTCCAGGAAAAGCCGACCCGGAAAACGCGTATTGGAGCCGCTTATACCAAACGTGTCAGTAACATTGTTACTGACACACAAAACTGTCGGCTTTCCTCTCCCGAGCCCAGGCCTCTCGGTGACACGCATCTGTCCATATACTCCCTAAAGCCACATAAGAGAGTACTCTAGGGGAAAAATACCTTCCCTGAGCAACTACACCTGTCACTGTCTCACAATATATATGATATATATATATATATATATAATATATATATATATATATATGTATATATATATATTATACACTCTTTTAAAGTTATAGTGTTTGCTACTCTGTAGTTCTTGATATGTATTTATATCATTTATTGTTCTCGGCCACTGCTTTGCATGTGCTGTGGATTTTTTGCAGATACCTCAATGTTGTATGTCAAGATTTGAAGATGTTATTAATAAAAAATTTGTATTTTTTTAAGCCAATACGCTCTATTGTTCCTGGTGTTTAAAACCCAAATGAAGCCTAGCAATATATAAAGAATCAGAGATGGAGGCAAGAAAAAGATATGAGTATGCAACACAGATTGTAGACAATGCATTGTGATGTTGCCAGCTGTTGACATGATTAATACTCAGATTATTGTAAATATCCTACATGTAAAATACATTACTTGAATAAATCTAAATCCCATATGTTATATACCATCTACCTCTATGATGATTGCATTGCCCTGATCTCAGCTTACCTGATGTATTGGCTGAAAAACACAGCTGTATGTTATCAGGCTCCACTGGCCCACCGGCTCTACTGGTGGCAGGTTCAGATGGCACGTCTGTGTGCAGGCACAGACCCACTGTATCTTAGTTATCTCTGCACCGCACTCCTTATACTCCTTTGGGCCAGAGACTCACAGGAGTAAATGGCACAGGAGGCATGATACCAGGGGCATTGCTAGGGTCCAAAAACATCCGGGGCCCGGGCCCTCTGTGTTACATTTTGCTTAGAAGGGCTAGGTCCATACAGCATTTTTCATGCCACATTGGAATTGTGGTATGTATTTCTAAAGATAAAAAAACATATGTTAATGTCACTAATTTTACTAATTCCACATAGATCCCGTCCATCACCTCAGCAGTACACTGTATATTGAAGGTCAGCACTGACTATTTTTTTTCAAAAGCACTGATCTATGTATAATAAGATAATACCTTATAAATCCCATCATACAGCTACTAAATAATACACCTAAACATGGAACAAATATACCATACATATAATTGTTACTAAAGGAAACCCTACAATACCAAGACCTAATAATATTACTACTTAGGGATCAAAAAATACTGCCAGATCATGACCAAATGCGACTACCAGGTATACACAGGCATTGTACACACATAATTTTAGAATCCTCACTTTTCCAGCACCAATATACCTACCTATTGGAGTTGGAGGTGTCTGTGTACCTCCCTACCTAATGGGGCTTATATGGGAAAGCATGGTGACACCCCATCCCCCACAGCAACCTGCTTTCCTATAATGGGAAAGCCGGGTGCCTGCTGTGGGTGATTGGGAGTCACCCATTGTTCTTATGTAGGCTTCCCATTAGATAGTGAGGTGCATAGACCCTTTCCAGTAGGTAGGTATATAGCTGCTCCCACTAGGTAGGTATGAAGCCCACTGTTAGGTAGGTATATAGCGCCCATTAGTAGGTAGGTAGGTATATAGGTGCCCTTGGTAGGTAGGTATATAGGCCACCTCAGTAGGTAGACAGATATATATTGCTCCCTGTATGTAGTTTTTATAGTCCCCAATAGTAGGGAGGTATGTATATAGGTAAATATAGATAAGTATATCACCCCCTAACTACCCAAAGTAGGCACGTAGGTATTTGCCAGCCCAGTAAGTAGGTAGATATATAGTTCCCCCAGTAGGTATATAGGCCCCCCTGTAAGTAGGTAGTTAAATAGTACCCTCAGTAGGCTTATAGGTTGTAAGATACATAGGTCCCCCAGTAGGTAGTTAGGTCCTCTTAGTAGTTAGGTAGGTATATAGGTCCCTCAGTAGGTAGATATATATGCCCCTCAGAAGGTTGGTAGGTATATAGGTCCTCTTAGTAGTTAGATTAATAGGTCCCGCAGAGGGTTGGTAGGTATATAGGTCCCCCCAGTAGGTTGGTAGGTCTATAGATCTCCCAGTAGGTTCATATGTCTAAAGATAAGTATATATTTACATCTAAAACTGTCCTTCACTCCCTACATCCAATCACTTGCCCGATCCTGTCACCTGCACCTCAAGAACATCTCCAGAATCCGTCCTTTTCTCACTGTGGAAACAACCCAGACTCTTACTGTTGCTCTTATTCTTTCTCGTCTTGACTACTGTAACTCTTTACTTATCGGTCTCCCTCTGCAAACTCTAACCTCTCCAATCTGTACTGAATGCAGCAGCCAGGCTGATCTTTCTCTCTAGCCGCTAAACTGATGCCTCTACCCTGTGTCAGTCACTGCACTGGTTGCCCATTCAGTACAGGATACAACATAAACTCATCATTCTTACCCATAAAGCTCTACACAGTGCTGCTCCTCCCTTCATCTCCTCCCTCATCTCTGTCTACCACCCTACCTGGTCTATGCTCTCTGCTGATGATCTGAAATTACACGCCTCGCTCATCTGAACTTCCCGTCTCCAAGATTTTGCATGTGCTGCAGCGGTTCTCTGGAACATGTTACCCCATGTGATCAGGCACACTCACAACCTTCATAGTTTTAAGTGCGCTCTGAAAACTCATTTTCTTAGGCAGGCCTACCAAGATCCCTAATCGGTAAACCCCCAATTTCTGTCATACTCATTCATCATTTCGTGCACTTGGGCATTCACAGGCACCTATCTGTATATAGTTGTATGGTCTGGGTGGCAGGTTGATCCACTTTTTGTGTACACTAACCCATATTTATGTAACATGGCTGGACCATTGTAAACTGAGCACTTCTCAACCTTTGTCTCACCCACACACCTTAATAGATTGTAAGCTCTTGGGAGCAGGGCCCTCATACCTCGTGTCTGATCTGTAAATTGCTTTTTACTTTGTAACATTTGTTTTTCTTGTCTGTACTTATACCCTCTAAATTGTAAAGTGCTGCGAAATATGTTGGCGCTATATAAAATTTTTTATTATTATTAAAGGGTCCCTCAGTAGATAGGTTTATAGGTCCACCCAGAAAGCCAAAATTAGTTACTTACTACAAATTTAAAATCAAACTAATTTTGAATAATTGAGGTAAGTAACTACAGCTAAGGCCAGGGAGCAGAATACTCATAATTTACCCATTAAGGACTAAGGCCGTGTTCACACGGCTTATTCACGGCGGATTTGTGCGCCGTAAATAATGTGCATGTCACTTTCTCCCCCCGCGGCGGATTTTGCCGACGGGAGGACGACGGATTCCACTGTTCTCTATGAGAGCAGTGGGTTACCGTAATGACTCCGACGGTTGGCTCATTTAAAATTTAAACGCAAATCCGGCGCGAATACGTACGCAATCCGCGGCAAAATAAGCCGTGTGAACGGGGCCTAAGGGGGACATGTATGACAACTGTCTAGGTCTAAAACTTTCTTTGATAACCATAACAACCAATCAAAGCTCATAACAACCAATCAGAACCCATATTGACCAGAGTCCACAGCAACTAATCAGAACTCAGCTTTTATTTTTTCAGGGCACTATATGAAATGAAAGGAGAACTTTGATTGGTAGCTATGGGCTCTGATTGGTCTCTATGGGCATCAAAGAAAGTCTTACACCTAGACAGTTGTCATACATGGGGCCCCACAAGTTTTTTTTCAGTCGTGTTCGTTTTTCCCTCCTCGCCTTCCAAGAGCCATAACTTTTATTTTTCCATCTACATAGACATACGAGGGCTTTTATTTTGCGAGATAAAATGAACTCTTTAATGGTGTCATTGACCGTACCATAGATTATACTGGAAAACTGAAAAAAAATTCTAAGTGGAGTAAAATGTGAAAAAAAAACGTATTTGCGCCATGTTTGCGTTTTTTTTTTATTTTATTGCATTAACTATTAAGGTTAAATGACGTGTACTCTGTATTATGCTAGTGGATAAAATTATTGCATTACCAATTTATATAAGTTTTTTTTTTTTTACTTTTTCAATTTCCTAATTTTTGACTGATGGCTTTTTATACCATATTTTTGTATCCATAAATACCACAATAAACCATAACTCCTCTATTTCAAGCACTGTGAATGAAAGCGCTGCATTATACTCTGATGGGCTATGGAAAAAACATTATGTACATTTCATACATACAAAATAAAAAAAAACAGATTTTGGATGACTCTTTTTAAGGGTTACCGAAAAATTATATTAGAGGAAACAAATATGTAATTTTGTATTTCTAAAATGACAAAAGGGAGTGATTTAAACTTTTAATATTTATCTTTTATAGTTTTAAAACTTTTTGTTTTTTTAACTTATACATTTAGACCCCTAGGGTACTAGATCACTAGGGGGGCCCGATTGTCAGTACACTGTTCTGTATTATGTATATAATGCAGAAGGGTATACAAAGATAATATACATATATAATGCTGACCCACAGAGCTGACAATCAGTCTGCAGTTATATTGACCAGCTCTGTGGGTCAGCATTATATATCTGACCCTCAGAGCTTTTCTCCTCCTCCTCCACTACATGCAGACGCAGCAGATGGTAGCTAATAGTGAGTACAGTTACTGCTCTCCTCTGCCTCTCCTGATACATGCGCAGAGTGTAACATCACAGGAAGCCGCGGAGCCACTGGGGATAGTAGTTGCCGCAGCAGGCATTTTTTCCGGGGCACGAGTCCATGATACAGAGATTTTCTCACACCTCCTGCACCGATGTATCTGCTAGGCTGAAAGCTAGAAGGTCCAAGAAAGAAATGTTGTTGCATGACGAAATCACAACACTCATTCCAGATACTTGCTCACGGCGCGAGCTCCTCAGAGGGTGAACGGGGAGAGAGTGTTTTTTTTATTTTTTTTTACTTTTCTAATCAGTCAGAAGGGGTTTTAACTTTCTACAAGGGCTATGTACCTACAAGAGGCTAAATACCTATAGGAGACTGTATACCTACAGAAGGCTGTATACCTGCTGGAGGCCATATACCCACAGGGGACATATCTACAAGAAACTGTATAGCTACCTATCCACAGGGGGCAATATACCTATCAGGGCCTGTATACCTACCTTTCTGCAGGGGGCTATATACAATTGAAACCAGAAGTTTACATACAAAAAAAAAAGACATGTATGCATGTTTTTCTCACTATCTGACATGAAATTAGAATAAACCTTACCCGTTTTAGGTCAATTAGGATTGACAAAATTATTTATATTTGCTACATGCCAGAATAATGACTTTTTTAAAGCATTGTTATTACTTTTTGCAAAGTCAAAAGTTTACATAAAGAAGGATTGCTATGCCTTTAAACAATTTGGGACAGCCTATATGATGCGATCATGTCTTTGGAAACCTATGATAGCTTTATTGGCAATATCTGAGTTAGAGACACACCTGTAGATGTATTTTTTTTTAATTCCCACTAAAAACCCACTGCTTGTGTGTTTAACATCATGGGAAAGTCTTATGAAATCAGCCAAGAAATCATTCGTTCATCTGTACAAACAGTTATGTGCAAGTCCAGCCATCATACTGCTCAAGAAGGAGACGGATTCTGTGTTTCAGAGATGAACGTGCTTTGGTCCGACATGTGCATATCAACCCAAGAACAAAAGCAAAAGACCTTGTGAAGATGCTGGTGGTTAAGATTGTGTTATTATCCACAGTGAAACAAGTTCTGTATCAACATGGGCTGAAAGGCCACGCTGCCAACAAAAAGCCATTACTCCAAAAGAAAACATATAAAGAAACATAAAAGAAACATATAAAAGTCAGATTAATGTTTGCAAATATACATAGGAACAAAGACCTACATTTTTGGAGACATGTCCTGTGGTCTGACGAAACTAAAATTCAACTGTTTGGCCATAATGACCATCGTTACGTTGGGAGGAAAATGCAGAAGCTTGGAAGCCTAAAAACACCATCCCAACTGTGAAACATAAGGTCGCAGCATCATGTTGTGGGGTTGTTGTGATACAGGAGGGACTGGTCTACTTCACAAAATAGATGGCATCATGAGGAAAGAAGATTATGTGGCAATACTGAAGCAACATCTCAAGACGTCTGCCAGGAAGTTGATGCTTGCACGTAAATGGGTCTTCCAAATAGACAATGGCCCGAAGCATACTACCAAACTGCTTACAAAGTGGCTTAAGGATAACCAAGTCAATGTTTCGGAGTGGCCATCACAAAGCCCTGATCTAAATCCTATTGAAAATGTATGGGCAAAGCTGAAAAGGCAGGTGCGAGCAAGGCGACCTACGAACATGGCTCAGTTACACTAGTTCTGTCAGGAGGAATGGGCCAAAATTCCTACCAACTATTGTGAGAATCTTGTGGAAGGATATCCAAAACGTTTGATCCAAGTTATAAAGTTAAAGGGGAATTCTACCAAATATTAATGGAATCTCTGTAAACTTTTGAGTTTGCAGAAAGTAATAAAAATGCCTTAAAAATTTTCCCTCTTATCATTCTGGCATTTGGCAAATATAAGTAATTTTGGTAATCCTAATTGACCTAAAACGGGTAAGGTTTATTCTAATTTCTGGTCAGATAGTAGGAAAAAACATGCATATGTGTCTTTTTATATAGTGTATGTAAACTTCTGGTTTCAACTGTACCTACAGGAAGTTGTATACCTACAGAGGTCGTATTTACTTATCTACAGGTGGATGTATACCTATTTACTTTCCGGCAGTTGTATATAATCTGTACATGGAATTAAAATATTTTTACAGTCCCTATTGCCTTGCGCAAAAATATCTGTTACCATCTCCCTAAGTGGGCCTATATATTTTACGAAAGTTATGTCCCTTTCCCTATTAATGGTGGACAACATTACAACACCCTCAGCCTGTTGTGAATGTATTGTCTGGATGTGTTGTTGGTAGTTTATGGCCTAGACCCCATTTCACAGTTTTTTTTTCTTCCACTGGGCCAAAATTGAGATCATCTATCGGGAAAACCCCAGTCTCTTGTTCTTAATTTTCTTTTGGGCTTCCACCCTTTGGAGGTTTGGATTCTTGAAGCTTTCAGACCAATGGTAAACAAAGTGTTTTGATGTTTCTTGGAGAGCCTCTTCAGAGCCTCTGCACTGTTGACATTTCCGTGCTTTATAAGGATCTTCTCCTTGTGGACCCTCTGTCTTGCAGAAGATGTAATGGTACCGTATACTAGGTATTGAGAATGGCTTTCTGAAGTAGTTCAGAGGCTGCAGAGTCAGGCACTTTGAGGTTCTCCATTTTCCCCTTCTCAGTCAGGAGCTTATTTCTCTTGATTTTTCTTTCTGTCTCCAGATCTTGTCTTTTGGACACTATTTCTATATTGTTACTGTCCATATTCAGTGGTTACTGGTTAGTTTATCCAGCAGTGAACAGGTTTTTGATCTGTCTCCTCCTCTGAAGAATTAATTATTTTTAAATTTCTATTCCACCCCAAAGTTTTTTGTATTTTTTTTTATTTTTTTTTAAATTAAATTTTTTTTTTTTTTTTTTTTTTTTTTATTTAAAATTTTTTTTTTTTTTTTTTTTTTTTTTTTTTTTTTTTAAAATTTTTTTTAATTATTTTTTTTTCTTTTTTTTTTTCAGTGCCTACAGCGTTGCATTACTGCTTTGTCCTTGCAGACTTATTTTAAAAATTATATAAAAAAAAAAGGAATAAACTACATAGCGCTGCCTTTTTTTGTGGGCTTGAGGGGACTAAGTTCAAGGGGGATGATCTAAATGTAATAAGTTGAATTTTAAGGTGAAAGAATAACTTTCATTATTACCAGTGTCAGACTGGGGCCCTCAAGTGGGGTTGATTCCTGGAGCCCACTAATGTAGTTCATTTTTATAGCCAATCCTACAGCCCTCTTAAATGCTTTTAAAAATGAAAACTTGCCTCTCTTTCTCTGCCTTTCTCCCTGAAAAGCAGTCACAGGTCTGGCAGGCCAGTGGTCATCATCCCAAAAGGGCCCCCGGGGGATTCTCATGTTCCCAGTCTGAGCCTGAATATCTAGTTAATATTCAGAGAGAAAATCAATTAAACACCATGGGACACCATTTGAAGTATTGAGTGCTGTTTCTCCTATTTAGCTGAAAGCATGGTTTTAGGGAAAAGCCCAGGGGCCCCCCTGAGGGGCAAAGGCCGACTTGGGGGTTTTATCGCACGTCTTACTACCTCAGGGCTTTCCGAGGTTTGCCAGATATGTTCCCCTAACCCCTGTCCCACGGGCACAGGAGACCCAGCGAGGGTAAGAAATACACTGTCCCCCCGACTTGCCGGGTAGGAGAGATCCCTTTTTTCCCACGCTGGGTTTAAACGGAGCCTGCTGGCCCCAAAGGGTGCCACCCGTTTCTATTCGGTTATAAGACCGGTCCATTACGACTTATAACTTGGCCCGGAACCCCCCTTGGGGTCTTATATTATAGAACCCGAGTAATGGGTGTGAGCCAATGTCAAACAGATTAACTCAGGTTAAAGTTTATGATTTTTTTACCTTGGGGGCGCATACACAATGCTACAAAAAAATTTAAAAGATAAAGTCAGGGGTGCAAATACGAGTATAGTTACAATTAAAAGGCGAAAAATGTGTCCAGTTACCTGAACTGGTTTGGGCCCTGGCCACATGGGCGGCTTTTGTGGCCTGGCTTCGCGTGTGAAGCCCCTGGAAATGCTCTTGGTACCCCCCCCCCTAATAAAAAACCACAGGTCCAAGGGGTTCCCTGTTTATATTGTAATGGGACAGCCCCTGGCACCCCAGTGGACCCCCCTACACTCCCCAACACCCTTGGACAGACTACAAATCCTCCCGCTCGGGCCATCCCAATTTTGACAGAAAAAAAAAAATGGGCCTACCTCGGGGGATTGGCACAGAACGAAACCCACCATCAAAACCCGGCGGGGCCTACGCTACGCCCTGGTCCCAGAAATGCCTATCCTTAGGCCTCCTAAGTCCAGTTTAATTTCTCAGTCCCCCTCCTGGGGTGTGCGAACATGTGGGTGGTGGCTATGTGTACGGGGAGTTGAATTTTAAAAAATTTAACCCGCCATAGACCATTTTTTAAAAAGGGGGCCCCCCATAAATTTTTGAATATCGGACCGCTGGGTCTGGTTTGGTTCATTCAAGTCTTGAAGCTTGGGGGGGCGATTGCCGTTTTCCCCCGGGGCCAAAAAGGAAATGGGGAGGTCCCTTTGATTGTGCAGATTTCTGTGGGGGGCTTCCTATGGAAGGCTTTACAAGGGGTTGAGCTGGGCTAATTTAAATGTGAAATTTGGGGCTTTCCTAGGAGCTGCGGCCATTTGGAGATGCTAGATACGATGTTGGAGGGGGGAGAATGATTTGTCATTTTTTTTAGTGAATTTTCCTCAAAGCATGTTTATTTAATTTAGGAGAGGGGAAAAAGCAGGATTGAACATGTCTGATTCCTCTATCCCCCTCAGTGGAAGAGGAGCGTTGGAAGGTTCCCATATACATCAAACAAGATCCTCTGCTGAATTTTATCCAAGTCTTTTGCATGGGGGGTGGGTATAAAAAAACACTGATTATGGCCGGGGCAAGGCATTTTGGTGTTCTGGGCAAGTAGGTCTTATGGTGCCGCTGCTCTCCTCCAATTAAAAAAAAAATTAAATCCCCAGTCTAACCTGACAGGGTTGTGCCCTCCCCCGCTAGGGGAAATGGGAAAAAAAAAAAACGCAATTGCACTAACACAACAGTGGTGTTATTAGGGTCTATTATGATGTATTTATATAAAATAATAAATTGTGTACATAAAAATATATACAAATAGCTATAAAGTCAATTATCTATAGATGACACCTCTAAATAATGGTGAAACAGTTACCACATAATACCTGTCATGTCAAAGGAGGTGCAGTGGGCCCTGACTGAACCCCTGCCTACTTAGTGTACTGCCCTAGATGGCAGACCCCAACTGGGCGGCAGACCCTATGCTACTAAGTGCAGGGCCATCAGGTGAAAGCAAGGTCGAACAGTCCGGGAGAACAAAAGTACCGGTACGTCAGGTAAAGAATCAGAAGATAGAAGAAACACCAGAAAACAAGCCCGGGCTCAAAACACTTTAAGGAACGAGGTACCAAATCAGGAGACAAGCCGAGGTCTGGTAACAAGGAATGCACAATATGGAAACAAGGGGAAAACAAATAGGGAGAACCTTTCACAGGCAAAGCAGGAAGGAATTGAGGAGGTTTAATTGGTGTTGCTGGATACCGGCTCTATCTGTAGATGATTGCGTGCTCGGTGTCTGAGCCATCAATAGGCCTGGTGTGACACACCCTCTAAAGTGGCTGTAGAGCTGTTCACTCCTGAGTTCATGAGCAAGGACTTCTCCCAGGGTGTGGACACAGGCCAGGTAAATTAACCCGTGCAGAGCATTGCATCCTACAAGCAGGTAAGTGGATCCTGACAGTAAACCCCCCCCCCTGTTTTAGTAGGGGCCATGAAACCCTCCCCTGGTTTGGGTTTGTCTGGGTGAGAGTCTTGAAATTCCTTGATAAGGGATTCCGTATGTATGGATCTAGCCGGAACCCACGACCTCTCCTGAGGACCGTATCCCTTTGAGTGAACTAGGTACTGCAAAGACCTTTGAACTTTGTGAGAGTCGACAATTTGAGCGACTTCATACTCCAACTCCCCCTATAATTTAACTAGAGGAGGGGGTTTAGAGGGCGGAATTACAGACGGAATGTACCTTTTCAAGAGTGAGCAATGGAACATGTTATGTATGCAGAAACCAGACAGTAACTTGACATGGTAGGCCACTGGATTAATTACCTCTACAATTTTCTATGGGCAACAATCGCAGATTTTGGTAGTACAAAACATACCTTATCCCAAACAGTAACAAACCTCCTAGAAAAAAGACGCCCTCTTATCACTCTTTTTTTCTTTTGGATGTTAACCATGTTCTTCTGAACTTGGGCCCAGACTGTGCACAGATCGTTAACTATACCATCCAACCCCACTCATCTGAAGTAGCGCCAGATAATGATGCATGTCTCGGGTGAAAACCGTAATTGCAGGAAAACTGAGAAACCCCAGAAGAGCTACAATCTTTATTAATTGCGAATTCAACCAAAAGTAAGTATTTTACCCAGTCCACCTGATGATCAGAGACAAAACAAAGGAGTTGCGGTAACACCGTTTTTGATTTACCCTGCTCGTCTGCAACAGTAGTCTTGGGATGGGAAGTAGGAAGGAGGAGGTACAGAGTGATACCCAGAAGCCTTTCAGAGAGCTCTGCGAAACATGGAAAACAATTGAAACTTCTGTCAGAAAACAATATTTGTTGGGTAACCATTGCAGTTTAACGACTAGTGTGATAAAAAGCTTCTGCAGACTCTTTTTGGACGAAAGTAACCCCCTTAATGGAACCAAAGGGCACATTTTACTAAAGCGATCTGCTACCACCCAAATAGCAGACTTGCCCTCAGAGGTAGGAAGATTGGTCATAAAATCCATGGAGATGTGGGTCCATGAATGATTGGGTATCGGCAGAGGGCAAAGTTCACCAGGAGGCCAAGTTTTGGTGACCTTTGCCTGAGCACAGACATCACAAGCAGCCACATAGGCACCCACATCACGAGACAACCAAGGCCACAAGGATTTGCAATAAATAAGTCTCTTTGTGCCAGACACTCCGGGATGTCCAGTTAATACAGAATGATGTGATTCTTTTAATAATTGTAGCCGAATCTGAGTGGGGACAAAGACCTTAGAAACTGGGCAATTAGCAGGTATATCCTGGTGGGTCTTAATCTCAGTGGCTAAGTCAGGGGAAATGGCTGAGACAACAGTCTCCTTAGGTAAAATGGGTACTGGATCCTCTCGAGGTGAGTGACTGACACAGAAGCTTCTGGGTAACGCGTCAGCTTTAACATTTTTAGATCCAGGTCTGTAGGTAACATGTTAAAGTGAGTAAAAAACAATGCCCAACGTGCCTGACGTGGGTTCATCCTTTTAGCATTCTCCAAAAAGGTAAGGTTCTTATGATTCGTTAGTACCATGACTTGGTGTTGAGCACCTTCAAGGAAGTGGCGCCACTTCCTTGAAGGTCCACTTACTAGCCAACAATTCTCGGTTTCCAACATCATAATTCATCTCAGCAGAGGAAATTGTACGGGAAAAGAAGGCAAGGGCTTACATTAGTCATAGTAGCCGACCCCTGGGAGAGGACTGCCCCCGCTCCGAACTCAGAAGCATCTAGCTCAACAACGAAGGGTTTCGTATGGTCCGCTTGAACCAACACTGGGGCTGAGACAAAACATTGCTTAAGTTTTTCAAAAACCTCAGGTTGCCAGTTACTGATATGTACCCCCTTTTTAGTCATATCGGTCAATGGCCGAAAAAGAATAGAACAATTACGAATACATTTTCGATAATAATTAGCAAACCCTAAGGAACCGCTGTAAGGCTTTTGGGGTGGAAGACGGACCAAATCCGAGAATTGCCTGAACCTTAAGGGGGATCCATACGACGATTTGTCAACGATATATAAGATGAAAAGGTAACTAATTGTTTACCCAAAGAAGAATAGTGACTTTTCCAGCATGCGCGTTACATTCGTTCTTCTGTCTATTTTTGTTTATGATTTATTCATTTTAATTATAATTTAAATAAAAAGTTGGATCTTTTTACTTCAACCCGGATCGTTGCTGGAAAAACGTCACTTTCTTATACGGAGATCTGTTGGGGGACAGCTCCAGTCCCTCTGTGCACCTCCGGAGGTTGCTATTCACATGAGAGGTGTGCTGACTGCTTGTCTTGGAATTTCCTAATGTACCCCAAAAACACATTTCTCAAGCTTGACAAACAAATTATTCACCTTCAAGATCTGTAAGACTTGTCACACATGTTTAACGTGTGAGGACCAGTCCTCCAAATAAAAATGTCATCCACATAAACAACCATACTACAACCAATGAGTTCTCGGAAAAAAACAATTTAGCAGGTTCTGGAAGACCATGGAGGCATTGCACAACCCAAAAAGCATAACCAGATATTCAAAATGCCCCTCCGGGGTATTAAATGTGGTCTTCCAGTCATCCCGTTGATACAAATAAGGTGTTAAGCTCCTCTCTGGTCCAGCCTGGAAAACATACCTTGCCCCCTGGATTTGATTAAACAGATCATGGAATCAATGGTAAGAGGTATTGGTTTTTCACTGTAATCTTATTGAGTTCCTGGTAACAAATGCATGGATGGAAAGACTTATCTTTTTTTCTTAACCATAGTAGGATCCCTGCACCCGTAGGGGACACAAGAAGGCTGGTTTATGGACCTTTCTGTAGTCTTTCTGCAAGGCTGTTGTTTCATAGCAAGTATCCTCATCTGACATGACTGATTTGTATATTCTGCCTTTAGGAAACTTTACCCCAGGCAACAGGTCAATGATACAGTCATAGGATCTATGAAGGGGTAATCTTTCAGACTGTGTCTTAAAAAAAACCTCAGCAAAGTCACGAATAAAGGAAGGAATCTGTCTATTTTCCACATATCAAAAGTACATTCGGAAAAAAGTTCGTGAGACTAAAAGAAAGAGGATATAAAAATAAGCAGTTGGAAATAGCAAAGAAAAAAATGGAAGGGAAATCTAAGGATTGTTTATTAAATAATAAGAAATATAAGAATAAGAGGAAAGGCATGGTGTTTTCAACTACCTACAGTCGAGATTTTAATTCTATTAAAAGAATATTTTTCAAAAATATAAATATTCTCAGGTAGGATCCTATATTAGCGGAAATTATAGATGGAGTTCATATGGTGGCTAAGCGTAGTAAAACTATAGGAGATTCTATATCACAGAGTGGCTTCACTAGCAATACAACTTCAGGTACATGGCTTAGTAGCTGGGGTTTTTTTTTCCTTGTGGCAATAGGAGATGTAGGATATGTGGATATACGCAAAAAAGATTGTTTTGGTAGCACAGGTAATTAAAAAAAAAATCAGTATAAAATAGATAGGTTCATTAATTGTAATATGGACCATCTAGTGTACATAATCTAACAAAATATATGTAGGTAGTAGTATACGTAAATTTAAGGTATGCATATTGGAGCATTTAAAGCAATATCAAAAAAGGGACAAACTTACCATTCAGGGACAGTGAAGCACTTCATAGAAGTTCATGCAGGCTCAGTGGAAACTTTCTGCTGTTATGGCACAGAAAAGGTTGAGTGCCCCAAACACGGAGGAGACTGGGACTTTTGTATTTGTGAATTAGAGACGAGAGTGCCACTAGGATTGAATAACAAGAAATGACCTGTGGCATATATATTTATAATTTATATTATTTACTATATATATATATATATATATATATATATACTATTTATTTAGTATATATTACTAAGGTACATATGTCTCTTATAAGTTTTCTTCCTTTAACAGAACGCATATCGGATAAGGTCGAGATGTATGAATATTTGTTGTTTTTAACATATGTTTTAGAAATACGAGGAAATGACGTATAGAGGTATACTCCTCCCTCTTCCCCTATTTAATGTGAATGTTTTTATCATAAGCTGTTACCGTGATCAAGGGCTAAGTTATTAACGCATCGGTTCTTTCACTGTCTTTGTGTACCCTCTGCACTATGGACTTACAATAAATAGCAACGGTTTTCACTGAGATCGCTGCTTGAGACATTATTTACACTTTATTTCATTGTGGGGGCTCGTTAGGCCGAGAGCCGAAAAGCACTATGTGGCTGTGAGTATTGATTTTCTCAGCAGGATGAATGGGTGCCTCACAGCGTTGAGATAAACTCTTAATCCTTGTTTAAGGGGACTAGCAACTTTTCCTATCGGGAACACAACTATTTATACACTGCTTTCTCCCACCAGCTGTTCTGAAGCAAGGGCAACCCAAAACGACATCAGCAAGTTAACCCCCTCCATGATAAACAGTATACATGTCTCACGAGGTATTGACCCACCCAGCATCTCAAGCTCAGGGGTGCAATGATGGTAGACTCAATCGCCACAACCTCGGATAAAGGCCTCCAGGAAAGACGCAGACGCTTGGCGAATGAAGCGTCCACAAAATTGGAAGCTGATCCTGATTCTAATATAGCATTTCCACGATCCACTCATGGTAGCGTACGGAAATTTCACTGCAGAGCAAAACAATTTACTTGAAAAACAATAGGAAATACCGGTTCTCCTAGGTGACCTTCCCACAAGTTACCTAGGGGCTGGAGATTTCCGGCCTGGTCTTCCTTTTGGTGCACTCTCGGATGACATGGTTTCTCACGCCGCTGTTAGTATTCACAAGTCCCTTTGGATGCAGATGGAGGTCTTATTTTGGGGCACTCACGGATGACATGGTCTTCTCCGCCACAGTAGTAACACAGTCCTTGGATGCAACGGGAGGTCCTACGTTCACTGGCAGTGGCCGTCGAAGAGGCCCCCACCTGGGGCCAAGAATCAGGAGACAGAAAAAATATCAGAAAACAAGCCAGGAGTCAAAACACTTTCAGGAAGAAGTGGGCCGGTACCAAATCAGGGAACAGCCGAGGTATGTAAACAAGGAATGCACAATATGAAACAAGGGGGAAAAACAAATAGGGAGAACCTTTCACAGGCAAAGCAGGAAGGTCATTGAGGTAGGTTTAAATGGTGTTGCCCGGGACACCGCCCTTATTGCTGATTGGTGCGGTGTCGGTCCTCCTATAGGCCTGTACGGCACACCCTCTGTTAAGAGGGGCTGTAGAACTGTCACTCCTGAGCTCACAAGCAGAGCCTCTCCCAGGGTGTGGTTACAAGCCAGGTAAATGAACCCGTGCAGGGCGTTGCATCCCACTATACAAGCAGCAAATATTATCACCATACTAAAGCAAAAAAAGCAGCACCATTAAAAAAAGAAATGTTTAATCACCCAAGTCAGTACATGCCTGCATGTACCGACTTGGGTAATTAAACCTTCTTTTTTTGATTTTTGGTGGTGCTGCTTTTTTGCTTTTGTACTATGTAGGATTTAGGTCTTTACTTCTAAGCCTGTAAACTTGGATTATTTTGTTTATATTTTAGTGGTGCTGTATCCTTTAAAAAATATCACCATACTGTTACTGCACAAACCAGTATACTGAGACAAATATTAGCAATGATACACATCTATAACATAGAACATATTGTGATACTGTGCCCAATCGTAACCAATTGTAATAATAAATGCAGACATGGCTGCGAGTGAAAGGATTAGTGCTAATGTTTAAAAAATATATGCCGAGAATAACATAGGACACTGGGCTTTCTCCACTATTTAAGTGTCTATTTATTATTCATACAACAATAAAACTACAAAACAATGCGTTTTGCAAAACACAAGTTTGCTTCATCAGGTCACATCAGAACAAACACAAGCAAGCATTTAAAAAGACCGGGGTCAGATAACACCAAAACGAGGCTGTGTAGCACAATAGTTAAAAATAGTTCAAATGTCTCAAAATACATTAAGTATCATCATAATACGATAAAACCATTAATACATACTCAAAAATAAGTTCTTAAATATAAAATACAAACAATTAAATCAATACTCATCTGAAAACGTACGCCAAATTCCAAGATGTCATTCAACGCACGCAAGATTCCAAAGTGTCATCCAACGCACGCCAGATTCCAAATTGTCATCCAACGCATGCCAGATTTCAAATTGTCATCCAACGCATGCCAGATTCCAGAATGTCATCCAAAATAAAAGCTGAATTAAAAGTGGATTAAAACCATGCTAAAATGTGAGGAAAACACAATAAAATAAATTACATTACCAAAAATACACAACACCAACAAACATACTAATTACTGTTTACTTATCACTCTATAAGATCTTCTGGAAAAAATATTAACCATACTCTTTATTAACCGATAAGTTCTTGTAGTTCATTCAACACACTCGGAGCAACTGTATTCAATTTATATATCCAATATATTTCTCTTTCTGATAAAACTTGCTGTCGATTGGGAACAGCCTCTGAGCTGTTCTATGGGTTGAATTTTAAAGTCTGGAACCTCTCCTGCATGTATCGTGGAGAAGTGCCTGGGTAAGCTGTGGATCAGTTTGACATGCTTTATATTATAAGATTGGTTATTTAATCGCTTGGATAACTTGTTACTTGTCTTACCTACCTATTGTGCTCCACATTTGCAGGTGATAAGATAAATTATAAATGAACTAGTACAGGATAAATTGGACTTAATTTTAAAACTTTATTTTGTAGCAGAAGAATAAAACCTATCACTTACAATCAGCATATCACAACATTTGAACATTGGGAATTTACATGGAAAAATTCCTAACGGTGCCCATTCTTTCTCTGATATTCCTTGTAATTGTTTTAACCGGGATGGTGCATTTAAATTCTTCACAGTTTTAGCTCTACGGTAGATTATTTGTGGATGTGCTGGTAAAATAGGTTTTAAAATGCATCTAACAAAAGGATACCCCAATGTTTTTTTGTAAAAATCATGGATTTCATGATGTTGGGAGTTAAAAGTTGTGAGTGTATATTTGCTTTTTGTCTTGCTGCAGTTAGTAAATAAGTAGGAAAACCTTTCTCAAGGAATTTATTGGTTAGATAGTCTGCCTGTGTCTCATCATTTTCATTTGAAATACAATTCTTCCAAAGGTGCCTAAATTGTCCAAATGGTAAATTTCTTACCAAATTCCTATGATAATTGCTGGTAAATTGTAAGTAATTATTAGTGTCACATGTTTTAAAAGAAGTTTTAGTTTGAACTATATGGTTTTCTATAAATAAACATAGATCTAAAAATATTATCTCATTGCTATTAATAGACATAGTAAAAGTAAGCCCCCATACCTTTTTATTTAATAAATCTACAAACATTTTGGCTGTATCCTCCATGCCCTGCCAAATAAAAATTAGGTCATCAATATACCTTTTAAAATAGTTAATATTCGCTAAAAAAAGGGTTAAAATCAGAGTGTATATAGACTCAAATAACTCCATAAAAAGATTGGCATATGACGGGGCTACCCGTGTTCCCATGGCTTTACCCACTTTCTGGTGAAAATGGGAGGACCCATATTGAAAAAAATTATTTTTCAATATCAATTCAAGACCATCTAGTAAAAATTTCTTAAGTCAGACAATTCCGGCTCCAGATCTAAAAAAATATTTTATGGCTTCCAAGCCTAAAGAATGTTTAAAATTGGAATATAAAGAAGAAATATCAAGTGTTATAAATATTCTGTGCTCCATTTAAAACCTATAAGATCTCTCAGCACTGTGTCAGAATCTTTAAGGAAACTTTGTAACTTAAAAACAATGGGCTGGAGATAAAAATCAATAAAATGAGAGAGGTTTGACAGTGTTGAATTTACTCCAGATTGAAGGGTCCCCTGGGGGGATTCATTCGTAAATTATGTTTTTTTGGAAATGAAAATAAAAATGTGGGATCGAGGGTGTATGTATCCATAAAAATAATTCTCCTTTTTTTTAATTCCTTCACTAAAAGCTTTTTAAAAAAAAATTGATCAAACTTTTTTTTAAAATTGGGTGTATTTCCCTCTGATACCCAGTCCTAAGAAAAATCATTAAGCTTTTTTCAAAGATTCCCCAATTAAAAATCTTTAAAAATTTTAAAAATCACTACCGCGCCTCCTTTGTCTGCCCTTTTATAACTTTTTCTTTATTTTCAGATAAGCTTTTTAGGGCATTACGTTCTGCTGCAGATAAATTAGATTGTTTGTGTAATTGATTTTTAATATTCCTAAAATCCTGTAAAATTAGGTCCAAAATCCCTGGGGCCCAAAGGTGGATAAATTTCGATTTGGGTTTTCCCTTTTAAATTTTTTTTCTTTCACCATCTTTAGACAAATCTTCATTTGAAGGAGATAAATCATTATTTTTTTAAAACTTTTTGTTTCCCCAAAAAATTCTCTGAAACATAATTTTTATTTTAAAAAATTATGTTACCCTTTAAACACATTTAAACACATTGCTCTAGGGCCGCTGTCCAGGCAAAAATTTTTAAAGGGAGTTGTTCCCTTCAATTTTTCAGAGAAGGGCTTAATGAAATTTGGGTCACTTCCTGGTTCAGATGACTCATTTGCTTTAAAAGCCCCATACTTGTACACCCTTTTTGCTGTGTTTTCCCGGGAGCTAATTAATAGTTTTGCTTCCCCAAACTACTAACGGGACTTTTTATTTTTAACCCCAAAACAAAAGCCCAAATTTTACAGTTCTGTTTATTTTACAAAATAAAGTTTTTTTCCGGCTGGAGACAGAACTCTGTGCCGGGTGTGTGACACACTCACTTTTTTTCTCATTGAACAAACAGAAAGGGGGGAGAATTGTTTACGGGTGGGTTACGGGGGGAAAACGGGAAAAGCCAGGGAGGTCATAAAGCATTTGTACCCTTGGGAAAAAAAAAAAAAAAGAGGAACAAAGCAATATTTTTTTGGAAAATTTTCTTTATTTTGTTTCACTAGAATTTGAAAGCTATTCTTTGTAGCAAGACAACCCCTTAAACAGAAAAAATTTTAAATTTATAAATTTAAAGTTTTTAAATAGAGAAAAAATTAAATTTATTTTAACCGGGACTCTTTTGGAATCCTTTTGGTTTTTCCCAAAATTTTGTTTTTTTTTTGAATCGTTTAAAGAATTACGGCCCAAACTTCCCCCACCCCGCCCCCTTCTACCCCCCCCCCCCCCAAAGCCCCATCTAAACCCCTTTTTTGGGGGCCCGACAATGGGGAAAAAAAAGGGAACTCCTTTCCGGATTTTAACAAAAAATTTTTGGGGGGGCCCCAAAAAAAAAACCCAAAAAGGTTGGGAAAAAATAAAGGGTTTCCCCCCCCCCCCCCCCCCCCCCCCCCCCCCCCCCCCCCCCCCCCCCCCCCCCCCCCCCCCCCCCCCCCCCCCCCCCCCCCCCCCCCCTTTTTTTTTTTTTTTTTTTTTTTTTTTTTTTTTTTTTTTTGTTTTTGTTTGTGATATTATCACATTATTATTAGAGATGGGCGAATTTCCCGAAATTCGTTTTGTTCCTTCGCCCGGGAAATTTTCCCGGGGCGAATCACCTTAAAAAAAAACTTTTTCCCCGGCTTTCACAAGCCTGCAGGGTGCTGTAGAAAGTTGTGCCATGTTAAAAAATGCAGGGGAGCTTGGGTTTTGGGCTTCATACAAAATTTTTGTTTTTGTATGAACCACATGACTGCCGCCGCCCTTTTGAATCGCTTCACTATAAAAATTCCCCGGGCACTTAAGAGGGCAAAAACTGACCAAAAAACTGAAGCCCGCGGGGAAAGGGTTGCCCGTTAAAACCCTGCCCGGGGAAAGCTGGAAAAAAAAAATCTGAGAGCTCAGGTGGCAAAAATTGTGACAGGTGTGGAAAGGTGACGGCGGCAGCCACACCCGCATTAGGCAGACCCGTGGCAAAAATGGGCATTCGGAGGTGGGAAAAACAGGAAAAGGCCAAGGGGGGGCCCCAATGATACTGTGGAGGTCCCCGGGAGCAGAGCATAATGGGGTGGTTTAGACAGTGGCACAAGGACACAGTGGTTTTTAGGGACGGCAAACGCCAAGCAGCAGCATAGGCAGGGCAGGGGGCACAATGACACAGTGTGGAGGTACGGGGGGGCAGCCCCAGCAGCGCAAAAGGGCAGGGGAGTGGGACAAAGGCATTTGGAAGGTGGGGAAAAAAAGGAGTGGGCACAGATGGGACAAGGGCCAGGTGGGGGTCACGGCAGCAGCCCCCAGCGCAGCATGAGGTTTAACAGTGGGGAGAATACAAGTGTGAAAAATACACAGCAGCATGAGGGAGACAGTTGGGACAAATGATTTCAGGGGTGTTGGTCACGGCAGCCGCCCCCGCCGCAGCAGGAGGTTTGGCAGTGGCACAATGCACATTTTGTAAAAGGGCGCGGCAGCAGCCCCCAGCGCAGCATTTAGGCGAAATGGCACCCAAACCAAAAATTTTTTGGGGGGTGGCAAA